>CASHTH010003904.1:0-31515 GCA_030341885.1 Geodia barretti | reverse complement strand
ATAATGGAGGCTCACCAATATTCGCTCAATGATCCAGGTCCGGAGCCCATGCGAGTGCGGCATACAGGCCGGCGGTATACCGGCCAGTCCGCCGCCCAACTATCAAAACCCAATCTGTATCGCTACTGTCCATTTTACTGGTGCGCCATCTCAGATTGCCCACCGATACTATCAAGGCACAGAAGGTAGGCCGAGTCGAGAAAAGAAAATACGCCAGATGAGATGGTTGCCGAGAGATGGTATTGAGGTCAAGTGCAATGGCGCTTCAGCAAAACACCAGGTATGAGCAGGCGGGACGTTCATCGCCACTGAGCAGGAGATGAAGCACAGCAGGTGTGTGATGTTCTGGTCGGTGCGCATCCTCCTTGAGGCAGGGGCGGGTATTTTCAATTCTGGAGATATTTTGGCAGAGGCACGCCGCGTGGGTGGGGCATAGCTCCGCTTGGGCCGGTTGCAATTTTGGGACAGGAGTCGGCCGTAAGATTCCCATTTTGTCCCATTCCGTCCAATTTGTCCCAAATTTCATTCTGGTCGCTTGCGTCGTCCATCTACAGGACATTGACGCGCAGAGAGCAAAAAATTCGGATTCGGCCCGCGTCCATTGGGTTGTCCCATTCTGTCCCACCACTGGGTCTGTCGGCTGGTCGACGAGCCGCGGGAGTCGCAGGCGGTAGATGTAGGTAGTCGTGGTGAGAATGCACAGGATTCAGTGTAGGTGGTGTGTCTATGCTGTGAGAGCTTGGGAAAGGGGCAGGGTCATCGAAAAAGCGCGATTTGCCGCGGTGGTAGAAGGTCGCAGGGGTTCAAGACGCAGGCTGGTTCCAGGATTCCAGAGTCAAAGTCAAAGCACTTTTCTCGGTTCATCTTCCATCTGGGACATGGGTGGCCTCGGGCAGGAGTCGTAGTCAGGCCATGAGCTGTGAAAGGTCATGCTTGGCATGAAGGAAAACGGAATGTGGGATCAGCGCCAACGACTTTCACTGAGCAGGAACCCGTTCAGGTTGACCATCATGGCCCAGCCGAAGAGGTAGTGCTTAGACCGGGTCTACGTAGTCGCGACGCACAGTCGTATGCAGCCGTGGTCACCGGGCCGGAGAGTGGTCTCCGCCATCAGTCCATCACAGGATCCGGAAGGCGCTGGTAAACAGAGTGTCGGCCTCATGCGTGGACCAATTCCGCTCTGGCTGCTGGCGAAACGGTCGCGACGCCGGCGGCTGCGCTCATTTCCTCGCCCATTTCGACAGGTCTTCGGGCGTCCACCGCATAATGGGCGACGTCAAAGAGCATCAGACCGGCGAAGTCTTTCCACTGCTCTTCGTGAGAAGGCCACCAATCCGGACACGACGAGTGGAAAGGCACCGATCACAGGTCTTCGCGCACACTCTTGCCCGATGGCCCGCAGGATGCTTTCGCAGTCCCTGACAGAAGGTAGTGATGCAAAGGAATCATCTAGAGCACAGGTCGTACCTGGAGGCAAACACACTCCAACACACAGTGGGGTGACTGGCAGTTTTCTCAGGTCGACCCGAAACAGGTCGAACCTGTCCAACAGCGAGCGTCCAATAAGGGCAGATAGGTCGATGGCCATGCCACAGCCGTGGCTCAAGCGCGGACGCGGTCCGTCGGGATTGCCGTGCCGCCGACATAGACCGTGCACCGTCATCCTTGCACTTCGAGGACTTTCGAGGCTTTGGGCATAGCTGCCAGGATTCAGTCATACCCCAGGTGCCTCTCCAGCGTGTGGCTATTGGATCGCTCAAGTGCTGCTAGCAGTTAAGAGGCGCCAGGCAGGAATCAGATTTCCGGCACACGGCACTCTGACCCACAAATGCGACCGTGCCATGGGAAATGAACCACTGACAGGCAGCGCATTGTGATGTGTCAGTGATTGTACAGGGTTATTTGCCGTAAAGATGTTGTATTTTGGTGCGTGGTAACCACTGCCAACACTCTGAATAGGCCAACCAACCTCCGCCGCACCAGGGGCGAACGACTTCGTCTTGCTCCCATCCGCGCATGTACTGGTTCGATAAGACATGACAACTGAACAACCGGACTGGCACCCTTCACGATCGGCGTATTCCTGTTACGCAGTGGCTGCAGGAGCTGAATATGGGCGCGCGACCACGCCTGCCTGATGGCCGGATACACCACTCTCCGGAGGCGCGTTCGTTGACACCCTCTCTCGGCAGCCAGCTTAGACTGGAACGCAGTATCAAATGTGGAATGACCAATTGTGAGGCCCTTCCTGCACTCTGCAGAAGGGGCTGAGACGAGGGGTAATCCTTGCAATGGAGAATCGCATGGCATCAACTAGCCGAATTGGACCCGCAGATAGCCGCGGCGCTGGAGGTTGAAGACCGCAGGCAACGGGAGTCGATCGTACTCATCGCCTCCGAGAACTATGCCAGCAAGGCTGTATTGGCATCGGGGTCCAGTGTCATAAGCAACAAGTATGAGCCGAGGGATATCCCGTCGGGCGTTACTTACTACCAACGGTGCTGCGAACACGCCGACGTGTCGAGAGCCTGGCCATCGAGAGGGCCAAGAACTGTCGGAGGCCGCGTCACGTAAACGTTCAGCCCCACAGCGAGCGCAACGCCAACATGCGGTGTCCTTGCGTTGCTGGAGCCGGGCGACACTGTAATCGTATGCAGTTGACCACGTGGGCATCTCACCCACGAGCGCGAACGGTCATTTCTCGGGAAAGCTCTACAATTCGTCTACGAGCTCTTTGTGTAGAGACCTTCGCGAGATCGGATTGACGGCATATACTCGAGCTTCGATTTTTCGGTTTATGTCCATACGTGTTATGCGCTAGCGGCGCACCCCTGGTCACTACAATCCCTTACGCCGCACGGATCACTCGTGCCTGCAGTGCTACTCCAGCGGTTCCTACCTCCCCGCCGTGTCGACTAGCACTCCCTAGTTTCCGGGCATTTATGAGGAAGAGCTGGGCTGTTCTTCTTTTAGTATGCTCTCGCGGACTTCTGGGCGCGTACGTGATGTTGATATGGCCACATCCGGATTGATAGCGCGCGCGCTTCGCACTTCCCCCATGCGCAGATCGTTACCCGACCCACCCGTCCTTACGCCCACTCAGCGACTCAGAGAGTTCTGCGGGACCCGAGGCGGTTCATCCACATGTGACACCGAGGAACTGGGCAAGGACATTGATTTCGCCGTGTTTCCGGTGATGCAGGGTGGGCCGATGATGCACACCATCGCCGGCAAGGCGGTCTGCTTTGGCCAGGCTTCGAAGCCGGAGTTCGCCCAGTACGCCCACCAGGTGGTTGAGAACTGCCAGGTGCTGGCGACAGGTCTTTCCGAGGCTGGGATGCGGCTGGTTTCCGGGGGGACGGACAACCATCTCCTGCTGGTTGATGTGACGCCTCTTGGCATCACGGGCAGGCAGGCCGAGCAGGCCCTTGAGGGCGTCGGCATAATAGCAAACAAGAACGCCATACCATTTGATTCCCGTCCGCCCCGCGTGACCAGCGGCCTTCGCCTGGGCACTCCTGCCATTACCAGCCGGGGAATGGGCACCGCGGAGTCAGCGCAGGTGGCTTCCATGGTGGCACGGGTCCTTACCAACATCGGCGACATGGAATTGCAACGCCAGGTGGGCGAAGAGGTGCAGGAACTGACGTCAGGTTTCCCTGTTCCGGGCATCGACGACTAGTTGAGGCGGTTTGAGGCCGATGCTATAATCACTGGGTTTTCGCCAGAATTTTCGACAGTAGGGGAACCGTTGCATCATTACGAGCTTGTAGTCGTTCTCAGCCCTATGATCAGCCCCGACGAGGCGTCGCAGGATTGGGAGAGGATCAAGGGATTCATTACTACCCGCGAAGCAGACATTGTCCACGAGGAACGTTGGGGAACCCGGCGCTTGGCCTACCCGGTCAAGAAGGGGCAGTACCAGTTCCTGGAGGGCAATTACCACCTTACCCGGTTCACAACCGATCGGGCATCCAATAGGGAACTGGAAAACTACCTGAAACTCGATGAGCACGTGCTGCGCTCTCTTGTGACCATCACGCTCTCCGAGGAAGAACTGTCAGCTCACGCCGCGCAAACCCGTGCGCCCCGACCGCCGCGGCCGCCCGCAGGCATGCCCCCTGCCGGAGCGCCCCAGGGGGCCGCTCCAGGTGCCCCGGCGGATGCACCAGCCGCGGGGACGGAGGAGGGCGCAACTGCGCCTGAGCCCGGTGCCGCCGGTGAGACAGCGGAGGCCACGACGGAGGCTATTGCCGGCGTCCCCGAAGGGTCCTCGGAGCCTGTGGCGGAGGTCACGACGGAGGCTGATCCCGGCGCCGCCGGTGTGTCCTCGGAGCCTGTGGCAGAGGCTACGGCTGAGCCTGTTTCCAGCGCCGCCGATGAGGCCGCAGAGGCTGCGACTGAGCCTGTTTCCAGCGCCGCCGATGAGGGTGCAGAGCCTGCGGCGGAGGCACCGGCACCTGAGGAACCCGTACAGCCAGCCGGCGATCCTGAGCCGGAACAGCCGTCGGAATAGCGGGGTCAGCCGTGAACAAGATCATCGTTATCGGAAATTTGGGCCGCGACCCAGAAATGAGATACACACCAAGCGGCCAGGCGGTTACTTCGTTCAGTGTGGCTTCAAGCCGTCGCTACCGCACGGCGGATGGAGAACAGCGGGAAGAAACGGAGTGGTTCAACGTCAGCGCGTTTGGCCGGCTTTCAGAGATCTGTAACCCAGTACGACCAGAGGCCAAGCAGGTATACGTGCGCGCTTGGAGAGTCGAGCTATACCGACAGAGACGGTCAGCCACGGTATTCGCTGGACATTATGCTCTCGGAAATGCAGATGCTGGGCCGTCGCGGTGAAAACGAATCCGGTGGCGGTGGCGGCGGAGAGAGCTATGGCGGAGGCCGCGGCATGGGCGACGGAGATCCACCACCTTACGACGACTCAGACGACCTGCCCTTTTAGCGGGCGGCGCAAAGCCAGTTTCAGCCCTAAAGGAATCGAAGAAATATGACAACAGAATCCACCAGCAGGCCGGCCTATGGACAACAGGGAGGCCGTCCACAAGGCGGCCCGGGGGGACGCCCCGGCGGAGGACCGGGTGGCCGTCCAGGCGGACGCCCCGGCGGGCGCCCACGAGGGCGATTCGTGCCCAGGCGCAGGGTATGCACCTTCTGCGTAGAGCACATAAAGATCATCGACTACAAGGACATCGACAAGATTCGCCGGTTCGTATCGGACCGGGCGAAGACATGACGGCGCCGTACCGGTGTGTGCGCGAAGCACCAGCGGGCGCTCCGGATAGCGATACATCGGGCGCGGCATATAGCGCTCATCCCATTTGTGGCACACCATTCCTTCCCGACTATACGTCGCTGAACATTTGCCTCACTTTCGTCTTACAGGTCAGGAGTCTGCTCCAACGCTTGCAAAGCTTTTTTCCTGCTTGCGCCGCGGAGGGGGGTGGGTTTGCCCTTTGGAGGGGCGCTGAGGTGATCCATGGCCCCTTGCCGTGCTTAGCGGGCCTTCGGAAATGCCGGGAAGCCGTGCGGACCGGGCTGCGGCTATCCTCGTTCCGGATCAGAGAGGGCGAGGACCGGAAACTTCCATCCCTGAGGAGGATAGCGAAGCCGCGACGTTCTGGTCCGTGGGATCGGCGTCTTTCTTCCTGCTCCGATAAGTCTTTGCGTGGTTGTGATATTCGTATACGTTCTGGAATTTTTTCCGGCCCTCCCAGGGTTTGGGCGGCAGCGTCAATACCGTCGAATTCACGATGGTGACCTGTGGCAGCGCATTAGAGTGCTGTCAGGGCGTCATACTCGATATGAGGGCGGCTTCGCGTGGACGTCTGAGTACGACGGGTGCCCTTTGAGTACCTGCAAACCGTGTCAATGTGGAATGCCTGAGGCAAGCAGCTCGCGGAGTCTCGGTGATTGATCCCAGCGACGAGGCATTGAGAACGAGTTGCGCTAGGAGTATGCACCCACAGTCCCCTGATAGGGCTAGGAAGTTGACCCCAGGTCTAGCTTGACCGGGAGTTCCGAACAATACCAGACATTCCTGTCAGACATCGGCGACGCGGGTTGACCGACTTGACCGACTCGGAATGCCGGGTGATCGTCGAGAGAGAAATCACGAATTTGGCTGTTCCTGTTGATGGGCCAGAGATTGAGAGCACTGCCGACCTGCACGTGAGTCCAGTGTGGTATTAGACTGTCTATTGATCCGAAGCGTAAATATCCGGTTCAGCGGCGACTGTTGGTCCTAGACCAGGTGGCTACAGCGATTGGATGTGAGGCCTTCGAGACGTGTAGCCCGTGAGGATTAATCGTTCGCGACGTGGACTACTCCGAGCCCTCGGCTACACGTTGGTCTGGGTGGCCCGGAGGCGCTTCCCCAACCTGGTATGTACGCAGGCCTGATGGTGCGGATCGACGAGAGCGCGGGCTGCGCGTGCTGTGTCGCCGCGAGTGAGCAGCGCGCCTTTACGTGCCCGGGACGGAATTCTTTATGCGTGGAATACTGTCTGCGGCCCCGAGTAAGGGAGATTAAAGACGGGCGGATGATCAGTACTAAGCGCGCTCCTGGAAAAGGGTCCGAGGAATGGAAGAACAAGGTGCAACTGTGCAGGAGGCACCCACTGCCACGAACTGTGAAGATGCAGCTTTGACTCGCAACCTCTAACGAATGGTGGTCGCGAATCAAGGTATGCGTATACCGCGCCTCGTGGGCCCGTAAATACTGCGCCAGTACTAGAGTCAGATCACAGGCAAAAATACATTAAATAATGCAATAAGACATAATAGATTCGCCGGCATCACGTGGTGGCCTGATGGGGTTTATCCTTGGGGCTGGGAGTCGTGGGCGGCGAGTTGCGATCGCTCCCTTCAGAACCGGCGTTCGACCGGTGTCCGAAGGCGTGTCGGGCGCGCTGCTCATTTGCGGCGGGTGCATGGTGCGTGACACGATCCCGTTGCGGCGGACGTCCGAGGTCCGCGTCCCGCGGTTGCTGACGACGGGCGACGTCGGTCGAATATATACTGGACGATCGCGACAAAAGTGACATATCCGTAGTCGAGGTATGGGAGGGTCAGGTACCCCGCGGCCGACTACCTCTTCCGAAGGGCCCTGAGTCGGCTAAGCACTGCTGGTCACCGCACAGAAGGAAGTCATGTGCTGGCAAAATGGCGTGGTACTGTTGGAACTAGCTTCAGGCCAACGGAGTGACGGCTTCGTCGAGGCCGATGTGCGTGGTGGAATACCCGATAGAGTCGTGCTCAGCTTGATGAATGAACGCGCGCCCAACCTCGCCGAACCACGATATTTACCGCACATCGGCGCAGCATCATAACGGCATACCACGAATTTCCTCTGACCAGGATGGCTGCTTCACAGGCGCCGCTTCGCGCGAGGTCATTGGTTCGCGAAGCGCGCAGGGACATGGGTACGCCAGTAGGAAGGGAGTCTAGATCGCACCAATGACGTCGAGGGATGTCGTACGGACTCAAGGCGCTACAA
Organism: Geodia barretti; assembly: GCA_030341885.1. NCBI lineage: Eukaryota > Metazoa > Porifera > Demospongiae > Tetractinellida > Geodiidae > Geodia > Geodia barretti. The sequence goes on along the minus strand of CASHTH010003904.1, from coordinate 24,008 downwards.
GCATGACTGCGGCTGGCGACATTGCGCTATGGAGCCGCGCTTTCCGGCCGAGCTATGTGTGTATCAAGGCAGGAATTTCGGCTGTCTTGCAACCAGCAAGACTTGCGCGTAGTTAGCCGAGTTTGTTTTTTATTATTCTCTGGCGCGAGAATTCGAGCTGTGCCAGAACATGCCTGGCGCATTGCGATATCAGGATGGCGAGGTCGCAGCTGCGGTATATCCGGCCTGGTTCCAGTCGGAAAACATGTCTTGGTTGCAACGTGACGGCGTGTACATGCGGTGAGTGTCCACAGGTAGCGGTCTAGACCGGGCGGGTTCTGTTTCAATGGTCATGGGCGCGGGCGGCGGTCAACCACCAGGCGCGGTGCGTGCAGACCTCGTCGTGGCAACACTGCGCGCTTGATGAGCCGAGTAGACTTCACCTGCGGGCCCGAGCATTTCCAGGAGCAGCTGCAGTGCGATCATTGTGCAGCCTTTTTACGAGGTAGTACATTCGCTGATGTGTGCCGATCAAGTCCGGGGTGCTGCACAGATCGCGAGAGCCTGGGGACGAGGTATGATCAGCATCGCCTCGTGCGTCCTTCTGCACTTTCTGTGCGAAAGACACCGATCTCGAATCCCAAAGCGGCCGCAGATCGTAATTATGACCACCGCGAGCAGCAGGAATCGTTCGTCAGCGGGCCCGCTGTGTCTGATCGGCAACCTGGAACCGTACGCCGCACGGCAACATGCTCAGATCGAGGATAACGTACTCCGGACAGGACCTCATTGTCATTGATAAGGAATTCGTGAGGGCGGAATGGCGTGTGCGTACTGAACACTCTACCGTGACTGTTGCCTGTCACCGACGCGCCACACCCCATGATCACCCTGGAGAGGCGATACTCCTCTGGTCAAATCCAACACGACTGGCAGCGGAGTTGGGTTTGCCAGAAACTGTATTTCAAGCTGGCAGCTCAAGCGCTGCAACTCCACACGGGCGTCCTTCAAGGACGGGAAGCGGTTGTGGCCATCGCAAAGGCGCTTGAAGAGGGTAGTCGCGCGATAATGTGCGCCTCAACCGGCAACACCAGTGCCTCTGCCGCAGCGTTCGGTGCTTACAGCGGCCTGCCCGCGCTCGTGATCATTCCGAGGGGCGAGGTCGCCATGGGCAAGCTGGCCCAAGCCATGGCTTACGGTGCCAAAATAATCATGGTTAACGGTAATTTCGATACCGCCTTTCAACTGGTCCGCACTTTCACGAGCAAGCACGAGGTAACGCTGGTAAATTCGGTGAATCCCTATCGCCTGGAAGGCCAGAAGACAGCTGCCTTCGAGATAGTGGATACCCTCGAGGACGCGCCTGACTACCTTTTCATTCCAGTGGGCAACGCGGGCAACATAACCGCCTACTGGAGGGGGTTCAAGGAATACCATGAATTGGGGCGCAGCAAAACCCTGCCCAAAATGATGGGATTCCAGGCGGAAGGCGCGGCTCCGATCGTCCGTGGTGAGCCGGTAGCCAATCCGCAGACCATCGCCTCAGCGATTCGCATCGGCAACCCGGCCAGCTGGAAGGGAGCCCTGGATGCACGCGACAGCTCTGGCGGCACCATTGACATGGTGTCCGACGATGAAATACTGGAGGCGTACCGGCTTCTGGCTTCCCACGAGGGTATTTTCTGCGAGCCGGCATCTGCGGCGTCGTTTGCCGGACTGGTCAAGCTGCACAAGCAAGGCCTGGACCTTTCGGAGAAGCGAGTAGTCTGCATATTTACCGGCTCAGGACTCAAGGACCCCGATCTGGCCGTTTCCAGCGTTACTCCCCATACCGTCGTCGTCGAGCCGACCCTTGAGGCTGTGGAGGCCGTCGCGCTTTCCTGATCCCGAACCCCGGCCTATCGCCAAACTCATAGCCGCTGAGGAGGCTATCACGGTCGAGAACAACCGCATTCAGCAGGCTGTGGCCACTATTCTGGAGGCCATCGGCGAGGACCCGAAACGGGAGGGCCTGGAGCAGACGCCAGCGCGCGTGGCTCGCATGTACCAGGAACTTTTCTCAGGGGTTGGGTCCCGAGTTGAGGACGCCATAGATGCGATATTCGAGACGGATGCCGATGATCCGGTAGCCATCTCTCAACTCCCCTTCTACTCTATGTGCGAACATCACCTGCTACCCTTTTTCGGGCAGGCCAGGATAGGATACTTCCCGCAAGGGAAGATCGCGGGAATCAGCAAATTGGGCCGCGCTCTTGAGATTGCGGGGGCCCGGCCGCAGGTTCAGGAAAGGCTCACCGCAGAGGTAGCGGACGCCGTGGCAACCGTCCTTCAGCCTCGTGTGGTCATTGTAGAGTTGGAGGCGGAGCACCTCTGCATGTCCATGCGCGGCATCAGCAAACCGGGTACGAAGATGCTTACCAAGGCCGTCCGAGGAACGTCGGCCAGCAATGAGGACAGAGAGACATTACTAAACTTAATGCACAACAGTTGACGCACCCCGCGGATGCCTTGACGTCCTTCCGGGACGCTGGGGACGGATGGGACTCTCTCCTAGCAGAGTCGCCAGTTTCCTGCCTATTCCTTTCTCCGCAGTGGCAGGAGGTCTGGTGGAACAATTTCGGTGGCCAGCGGGAAATGACCGGGTTTACGCTGTCTTCCCCTGACGGCGCTATAGGCGGCATTGCTTCCTTAGCTCTTTTTGGTGATTCGCTGGGATTCGTTGGCTCCCCGGACACATTTGACTATAACGACTTCCTGATACGCCCCGGGTTTGAAGAGGCCTTCTACCCCGCGCTGCTGGATATAGTGGAGGGCTGGGATTGGAGCGAACTCAGACTTGATTCCTGATAGAGCATCCCGACTCTGAGTCACCTCCCGACCTGGCCCGTGCGAGAGGCTACACGGTGGAAGTGGAATACGAGGACGTAACCTCGGGCCTTCCTTTGCCAGCCGACTGGGACCAGTATCTGGCGCTGCTTTCCAAGAAAGACAGGCACGAGCTGCGCCGGAAACTGCGCCGTCTGGACACGCAGACCGAATGGCGCTGGGTCTGCCATACGAACCCCGACGCAGTGATGGAAAACTTCGATACGTTCCTGGCTTTGATGCGGATGAGCCGGACCGACAAAGAGGAGTTCATGACTCCGGAGCGCGAACAGTTTTTCCGCGCTCTCGCACGTCGGATGGCGGAGTTGGACCGCATCCGCCTGTTCATGATGGAAATGGATGGCTCGACGGCCGCAGCCAGCTTGTGCTTCGACTATGGCCAGGAACGCCTGTTGTACAATAGCGGATATGATCCGGACCTTTCCTATTACAGCGTGGGGCTGTTGCTCCACGCCATGTGCGTGAGAGACGCCATAGAACAGGGGATTGAGTATTTCGACTTTCTGAGAGGGCCAGAGCCATACAAGGCGCATCTTGGCGGTCAGCAGAAGAGTCTTTACAGAATGGTGGTGAAGCGAGCTTGAGCCTCGAGCGAGCAGCGTTTATTTCGTTCCACGCCTGCCCTCTGGCGGCGCCTGGACAAGGCAAGTCGGGGGGGATGAACGTGTATGTCCGGGAACTTTCCAGGGCCATGGGAGACTCCGGCATTCCGGTTGACATCTTCACCAGAGAGCATGAGGGAGTTCAGGAAAAAGTAGCGTGGATCGCCCCAAATGTGAGGGTCATCCACCTACCGGGTGGACCCAATGAGGCAGGGGTGGCTGAGCTTTTCGTTCATCTACCCCGTTTTTTGGAAGAAGTGCAGGCGTTCCGCGAGCAGGAACGCCTGGAGTATGACATAGTTCATTCTCATTACTGGCTTTCGTCTTGGGTGGGGCAACGCTTGGCCAAGGGATTGGGCATTCCGCACGTGGTTACATTCCACACCCTTGCCCTGATCAAGATGCAATCTCGCGCCGGGGAAGTAGAGCCTGATGAGCGTGGGGAGGTGGAACGGGAGGCGATGCTGAATGCCGATCGCATAATCGCCTTCAGTGGCCACGAAAGAGATGCAATGGCCAGGCTTTACGGCGCTGACCCCTCACGGGTGATGCTGGCGCCCTGCGGGGTCGATCTGACAAAATTCCGCCCCATGGACCAGAAAGAAGTCCGGCGCAAGCTGGGGCTGAACGGAGAAAAACTCCTTCTCTACGTCGGCCGAGTGGAGCCCTTGAAGGGGCTAGACCTTCTGGTGGAGACCGCGGCGCAGATGGAGGCAGAAGGGGAAAACGTACGGATGATGGTAGTGGGCGGAGGCGGCCCCGGAGAACCCGAGACCGACCGAGTCCGACGTCTCGCCGAGGAACGCCATGTGGACGACTTGATTGAATTCGTGGGCCGGGTCGACCACGATGAACTACCCCTTTACTACAATGCCGCCGATGTCTGCGTGGTGCCTTCCTACTACGAAAGCTTTGGGCTTGTTGCACTCGAATCGATGGCTTGCGGAACACCGGTGGTGGCAACACGGGTTGGAGGTCTGCCCACCCTGGTGCATCACGGCCACACGGGCTATCTCAAGTCTTGGCGATGCCCAGAGGCTTTTGCCAACTCCGTCGAGATGATAATCTCGAGCGAGCGTCTTCAGGAAAGCTTGGGAACTGCGGCGAGGCGCCGGGCTGAAATGATGAGCTGGCCCAATGTCGCTTCCATGATTTCCGATGAATATCGCGCGCTAAGTACCGCCGGGTAATGTATTCCGGAACCCTTAAATGAACTATTCTTTCCTGTCCTTTGATTTAGCCGCACAGGTCGCGCCGCCATTCGCGGCGCGGTTCCCTTCTTCCCTTGTGGATGGATATGGAGCTTGCTTGTCCCACCGGTCAGGCCCGTTGAGACTGTGAACTCTCCACAGCAAACCACAATCCATCGAAATACCAACGGGATAGGGTCAGCGCGCGGAAGACTCTAGTGAGACGAATCGCCCGTCACTTTCAACGCACCTTGGTTGCAGGTTTCCTGGTGATGCTTCCAATTGCTATCACCGCCCTTGTGTTGAAGTTCATCTTCGACCTACTAACCCCGATACTTCAGCCTCTTACCGACTTGCTGCCTGGTCCTGACTTGTATGGCACAGGACTCGGTGCCGCTCTTCTCGATCCGTGATCATACGTGGTATGGGCTGTCGGCGCCTTTGTTGTTCGCGCCAGCCGGCTAATGGTCGGCTCACACGGGCCATGGAGGTGATTCCTGTCGTAACAGGGGATCTCAGTACACCTCCACCCAGGACCGCCCTCCGTGCGAGTTGATTCAAACAGAAACCGCACACCAGCCTTACCAGCCACTACGGCACTAATGCCCAACGGTACTGACGCACGGCAGCGTACCAGCAGCGAGCGTGTGAGCTCGATAGACTTCCAAGGACGTGCACTACGCTCCCTGCGGTTGGTACACACATTACGCTCAGATGTGTTCGATGCTGAAGGACAAGAAGTGCTGGCCGTCTTTGTTCCCACCACTCCTATTCCCTCGTCCGGGCACTTGGTGATTGTGCCGTCCAGCCAAGTGACTCGACTGACCTACTGTCACGCGTTGACGGAATGGAACGCGCATGTCACGGTTGTCATATCCGGTGTGCGCGGGAGACTTTCCGAGAAGTTTCAGCGCTACGACGAGCATTCGTGGCCGTTCTCACAGAAAGCCAGGTGACACCCTCTGTCAGCATCAGTGCCGTCAAGAACACGGGACGAACAAGCGTAACCGCGTATTCTCTCTAGCTGAGTCACCTCGGGCGCGCAGAAGATAGATGGCTTTGTGCACAGCAATACACTGGCACCAAAGGCTCTATAGCGAGATTTAACATAGTTGCTGGGTTTACTCAGAGGGCACCTGGCCGCTGGCCTTGACCTGTACATCATGCGTACAGATTGAAATATGCTCTAATCAGCCACTGGTGGCGAGGGGACGGACCAAAGGGCCGGAGCATGCAAAGTCATCTTGTCCGCAGGCCAGTCATACGAGGCCCGGCCAACAGGGCCGGTGCTTTGACGAAGGCGCTAAACAGGCTTTGAAAGTATGCGCTGTGCTTTCGCAATATGACGGGACTATTTGGGAGCAAGTGCGTTGGCCTTGTGAGAGGAAACGGAAGACTTTTGACAGGTAGACTATGGCTGTACGCAGACGCCCCGAGTTGGAGATTCAGGCTACTATAACCGGCTCCAGTATCTCCTGGCACCTCAACACGAAGGTCGAAAACGGGGACTTTACGGTCGGGTGGGAACCTGCGTCCGGCTCCTACCCAGCGGACTGTCTTTGCGTCTCTCGTGCTGAGTAGACCGTTAGGATACTGAACACACTGTGGACCGCAGCCTTCAGTTTCTGGAGGGTGCAACTATGCAGGAAACACCACAGCGGGTATTGGTCGTGGTACCGCACCCCAACGACTCTGAATTCTGGTGCGCCGGTACTATCGCACGCTGGATAAACGAGGGAGCGGTAGTTTCGTGACGTAGTCTGCACAGACGGTGGCAAGGGCACGACCGACCCAGCAGTATCCGGTTCGGAGTTGGCCTCCAGGCGGGAACGTGAGCAGGCCGAGGCTGCGAAGGAACTTGGGGTGCACGAATTGGTCTCACTGGGACGGACTGACGGAACCCTTGAGGACACCGACGATTTACGAAGGGAACTCGTTCGACAGATTCGACAGGTCCGGCCCGATGTGGTGATCTGCCCGGAGCCATATCGAAAGAACCTGGCGTGGCACCGGGACCACCGAATCACCGGCCAGGTTACCCTCGACGCGGTCTTTCCATGCGCTCGCGACCACCTGCATTTCGAGGAACTCTGGCGGGACGAGGGCCTCGAGCCACCCAAGACGGAATTGTGCTGTTCTGGGGAACCGAGACGCCAAATGCCTACGTCGGAATCGATTCCTCACTGGATTCAAAGACTAGAGCGATCAAGGCTGGCGGGAGCCGGGTTGCTGGTCGCTCAAATGATGAAATCGACGAGTTTGTTCGTCGAAATGGCCAAGAAAGCACCGGTGATACAGGCGAAAGCTTCGGAGAAGCCTTCCGAAGGATCAACTTCCGAGTCTGATCGGCGAAGCCGGGCCAGGGTGCGTATTAAGGAGCGCGCCGCGTTGAGCGAAGAGCTATAGCGGCGTTCCCTCATTTCTCAGCATTGCGGTCCTCAGGAATGGCAATGCTGGAGCCCCATAGGATAGCAGCTGATCGTGGAAGTCCTTCAGTGAGTAGCGGTCACCCTGCATTTGCCGGTAGTCTTCCCGCAGCTTCAGAATCATCAGTTTGCCCAGCGTGTAGTTCAGGTTAGCCAGGTCTGAAGGTTCCTCTCAGAGCTTCGCGCCGGGCCGGGTGCTCACCATATAGGCGTTCTCAACAAAAATCCTGGTCGCTTCATCGACCGTCATATTGCCGGTGTGCATGGCCATGGAACACATGTATCGGCAATTCCTCACCAGCGCCTCCAGCAGTTGCGTGAGCAGCAACTCGGGACGGTCACGGCCGTATTCCGTCTCCACCATCATCTGCTCGGTGTAGTGCGCCCATCCCTCGGTGAAGGCGTATGAGGTGGCGGTGCGGTTTACCAGCGGCAGATTCCTTCCGTAACGGTTGTGGAGATGATGCACGAAGTGACCGGGATAGACCTCGTGGATTGAAATGATTTTCAGCGTACTGTAGTCGAACTTAGACAGCCATTCCTCTGACTGTTCCGCCGTCCAGTGTTCTTCCACAGGCGTGACGTAATAGAAAGACTCGGTTGCCCGGGTTTCCAGGGCCCCGGCGCTGTCCATGGCCGCAAAGGCATAACGCATGTAGGCGGGTGTCTCCACCACCTGGCAGCGGTCTTCTGACGGAATTGAAATGATGTCAAAATCCAGGAGAGACTGCCGTATGTCCTCCAATAGCTCTCGCGTGTCGGGAATCAGGCCCTCGGCGGAAGGATGGTAGCGGCTGTTGTTGTCCACAATCTCTTGCACGGACTTGCCAGGAGCAATTGAGGCAGCCACCTCCTTAATCCGGGCCAGGTTATCCTCGAGGTTAGCCTGTCCCACCGCCTCTACACGAGACAGCGGCAAGTCAAGCCCTTCCCCCGTGGACAGCATTCTTGAATATAGGTGATCGCCAATTGCAAAAGAATTGTCGGCTGTCCCCCTGCGCAATTTCAGCTGTTCAACGAATTCATCAAGGGCCGTCGCGGCAGTTTCGATCGCTGTCCGGAAGTCCTCGGCAATTCCGCGGTCCGAGACCTCGCTGGCGAATGCCGACAAGTCATTGCGATAAAAATGCGCCATTCCGCCATAGCTCTCTACGCTCATATCCACCATATGGCGAGACAGGTCGTCCCTGCGCGTGGCGTGCAGTGTCTGCAGGAAGTCAGGCACTTGTTTGAGGGCTGAGGTGGCGGACCGCAGCCGGTCCTCCAGGGGGGCGTAGTCTCGGCGCACGTACCCACCCACGTTGAGAAACCCAGCCTGGCGCATGGGGTTGTTCTCCAAGGGCCTCATTTCCTCGAAAGTGAAGAGTTCCCTTTGTAGAAACAGTTCCAGCATTCTCCAGGAAAGCGTTTGATCGGCGGTCAAAGATGAAGTGTCAAGCGAGCGCAGTTTGCTCAGGCTTTCCCTTATTTGCACTTCGCGCCTCCTGACACTGGACTGGGAAAGATCCGGGAGGCGCCCGTCATACTCATGCCGCCCGATGCGGGATCCCGTCGTGGGATAGAAATCCCAGTGTTCGGTTATCAGGCGTTCCGAAATCTCGTCCAGGAAAGCCGCCGAACTCCCTCCGGTTTCGCCTGTGTGTTCTGTCATTGTCCCGCTCCCCAATTGCAGCTATGAGGTCATAGATAGCGAGACGGGCGGCCTGACTAAGTTGGCCGCCCGCCCTGCAACTTTGCGATGCGTAACGAATCCGGGCTCCTTACAGCACCTCGCTGATCTGGAACTGTGGCGAGATGTCGGTGTAGTTCTTGATGTCGCCAAGTATTTCCCGGCCGTGGGTCTTGAAACCCTCGTGCACTTCGTCCTCGGTGTTGAAATACATTGTGGCCATGGCGACAAATGGGGCCGGGGCGTTCGGGTCCGCAGCCGAGACCCCTTTCTCCAGTTCACTGCGTTGCAGGCCCATGGAGTCCAGGAGACGGTGGACAGTTTCCATATGCGGGCCCGTCCAGTAATCGAAATTGAACGATTTGCCCTCATCGTTAGGGTACAGTACGGTGACCTTAATCATTCTTGGATACTCCTTGCAAACTGATAGAGGCCGTGCTGTTTAGAAACAGCCGCCCTTGTTTCAGGGCCAGTGTACATTCAGCCCAGCACGCTGGCAACGCTTATCCAGAGCGGCGTAATGTGCCCAGTTTGATAGAATACTTGTGCCCTGCAGATCGTTGGCCCAGGATTGAGTTTTGATTTTTCAACCCAATTTTAGATTTGGTCTCATTTTGACCCTAGGCGCCATTCTCGTTGTGCTGCCGCTGTTGACAGCGTGCGTGTCGGATGCCGAAGAACCGATCGATCCCGGCGATGCGGATGAGCTGGCCTTGGTTTGGGAGGCCTGGTATTCCCTGCACGACAATTACGCAGCCCCAGGCGCGTTGAGGCAGGGAGCTGTGGCGGGGGGTGCTATGGAGCGCATCCTGGAGTTGGGAGAACTTGAACCCTACCCGTTCCTCACCGATTTGGGCAGAATGCGAGGACAGGTTCCTGCTTCAGTTCCTGCCGGGCTTACCGATGTGTGGCGAGCGACCGGAATATACCGTCAGGCCAACCCTGGGGCGGAGCCGGATGAGGTGTCCAATATGCTCATCAGGGGACTGGTGGGCGGACTGCCAGATCCGGGTGCGGAATATCTGACGTCGGACCAACTGCCGGAGGCCCTGGAACGGCTGCAGAGCAGTACAGAGGCAACGTACATCGGGATCGGGGCGCAAGTTGGGTTGCGGGAGGGCCGAATTCTTCTTGCCCCGTTTAACGACTCCCCAGCAGAAAAAGCGGGAATCGAACCTGGCGACACTCTCCTTGCGATTGACGGAGTACCAGTGGGAGACGCCACTCCTCCGGAGGTGGGTGATCGGATTAAGGGCGAAGAGGGCACCAAGGTACTACTCAGTCTGCAACGATCCGGTCACGACGAGCCGTTGGACCTCGAGGTTTATCGCGGAAATGTGGAGCCGCCCACGTTGTCCAGCAGACTCACGCCGGGCGGCATCGGGTACATTAGAGTCCACTTATTTCGCGACAACACCGGTCGACAGGTGTTCGACGCACTGGAACGACTCAAGCAAGTGGATATGCTGGCGCTTATCCTGGATCTTCGAGGCAACCCGGGGGGATCCGTTGAAGCCGCAGCAGAGGTGGCCGGGCAATTTCTGCCACCGGGCGAACTGTTCCGGCTAGTCGAGGACAGGGACGGAATACGCAGCGAACATCGATTCACGGATGACCAAAACCGGCTTTCCATAGATGATTTGCTGGTCGCCACACTGGTCGACGATCGGACAACCGGTGTGGCCGAGGCGGTGGCCGCTGCATTGCAGGAGGCCGGAAGAGCCGCGGTCATAGGGGTCCCGACTTTTGGAGAGGGATCGAGCTATGAATTCGTCGAACTCAGTGATGGATCGGCAATTTACATTCCCGTCTCACGCTGGTACACACCCGAGGGTACGTGGGTTGGCGAGAACCCAGTCCAGCCTGATGTCCTGGTTGAGTCTGGTGAGATGCAGTTCAGCACAGCCTACGAGTACCTGGACAGCCGTCTGCCGTTGTTCCGCTAGGCGGCAGCGCACTGGATTGAGTCAAGAATCTCGTCAGGTTGGGCAGACTTCAAACAAAAAGACCGCGCCCCAGTTCTCTGGGGCGCGGTCCCTTCTTTGCAATAACCTCGTCTTACGCTGCCTGTTCCTCTTCCTGGCACCGTAGGCAGACAAAAGTGCTGCGGTCCTCGGGAAGAATATCCACGTTGACGTTGCGACGCCGGTTGCACACCGAGCAGGTTACTGACTCGGTTACAGGCTCCGGCGGAGGTGGGGGAGCCGCAACCGAGGCGGCGCCCCGGAATCCCTGGTAGTCCGGGTTGCCCTCTTTTATCCGGAGGAATCGCTCCCTGTCCTTGCGACCCATGGCACTCCTCCAAACGCCTGCAGGTTTTGGTTACTTGACTTCGACGACGGCTCCGGCTTCCTCGAGCTTTGCCTTCACCGAGTCGGCTTCGTCGCGCGGCACGATTCCTTGACGGCGGCAGGAGCGGATTCCACCAGTTCCTTGGCCTCGCGCAGTCCGAGGGAGGTGACTTCCCGGACGGCCTTAATGACGTTGATCTTGTTAGGTCCGATTTCCTGGATGTGGACCTCGAACTCGGTCTTTTCCTCCTCCGCAGGAGCGGCGGAGGCGTCACCACCGGCCGGGGCGGCGGCAACAGCAACAGGGGCGGCTGCGGTCACGCCGAATTCTTCTTCCAGAGATTTGACCAGCTCGGCCAAGTCAACGACATTCATTTCCTTGATTGCGCTGATTAGTTCATCTTTAGTCAAAGCCATCTCTCGTTTCCTCGTTCTTGATTTTTTGTGCTAGGAGTGCGTTACTCGTTTTCCAGCTGGCTCATTCGTGCGCGCAGGACGTTGTCGAGGCTTTGAACTGGTCCATTGAGAGCCCCGACCAGCCGAGACATGGGCGCCTGCATTTGGGCGAGCAGAATGGCAAGCATCTGAGGCTTGGGGGGCAAGGTTGCCAGGCGGGCGACTCCGTCCGTACCGAGGGCGGTTCCCTCGCCCATTACTGCCCCGCGAATAGTGAAGGTATTGGCGTTGGCCCGGGCGTAGTCAGAAATCGTCTTGGCGGCCGCAGCCGGGTCGTCGTAGCCGAATGCAACGGCGGTGGGCCCCTGAACGAACTCCTTTACCTGGGGCATTCCGGCTTGGTCCGCGGCAAGGTACATCAGGGTGTTCTTGACCACCGTAAACTCGATACCCCCGGCTCGCATGGCGCGCCGCAGTTCTGTCATCTGGTTAACCGTGGTGCGAGTGTAGTCTGCGCCAAATGTGATCGTGCTGCGTTCCAGCCGGTCCTTCAGCTCCTCCACCCGGTTGAATTTTTCCTCTGTTGGCAACATTCACCTCCCACGAAAAAATGATCGTCAAAAACCCTGCGCAGACGTAAGACGCGGCGCAGGGTTTATTTGCTCCCTGATGGTTATCGTCGCGCCTCGGCGGGCGGCCTGGCCATTATCCCCGGAGGGACCCGCTGTCTCTGGCGTACAGTATTAAATTGTGGCTAAAGGCTAACCGATTAGTCCTCAGGGCGCAAGGCCTGTAGGGTGGCCAGGTCCAGCAAGATGCTCGGGCCCATACTCGAGGTTAGATAAGCCGAGCGGAAATATTGGCCCTTCAAAGCGGCGGGGCGGTCTTGACTGATGGCGTATGTCAGCGTGGCGAGGTTGCCCAGCAGCATGTTGGTCTCAAAGCTTATCTTTCCGATTGCGCAATGGATGATGGCCGTCCGGTCGGTCCGGTATTCTGTGCGGCCACCTTTCGCTTCCTGGATGGCGCGTGGCAAGTCCTGAGGTTGCACCATAGTGCCTGAACGGGGGTTGGGCATCAGGCCACGGCGTCCCAGAATTCGGCCGAGCTTGCCGATCTTGGGCATCACCTGCGGTGTGGCAAGTCCGATGTCGAAGTCGACCCAGCCTCCCTCGATGCGCTCGATCAATTCGTCTTCACCCACGAAATCAGCGCCGGCCTGACGTGCGATTTCACTGCCATCGGAGCCAGTGAACACGAGCACCCGCATCGTTTTTCCGAGACCGTGGGGCATGCTTACCACGCCGCGGACCATCTGGTCGGCGTGGCGAGGGTCGACATTTGTCCTCAAATGGAACTCGACCGTCTCGTCGAATTTGGCGGTAGAGACATCTTTCAAGAGCTCAATCGCTTCTTCGGGGCTGTACGGTCTTTCCGGTTCAACCCGTACTGCAACATTGCTGTAGCGTCTACTTCTGCTGGGCATGTTCTAATCTCCCGAAATCTGTATGCCCATGCTACGGGCGGTGCCTTCGATGATCAACATGGCTTCGTCGACGGTCCCCGCGTTGAGATCGGGCAGCTTGGTTTGCGCTATCTCACGGAGGGCGTCTCTGCTGATAGTGCCCACGCGAGCCTGACGAACGTCGGAGGACCCGCGATCCACGCCCGCTGCTTTGCGCAACAGGTCGGAAGCCGGCGGTGTTCGGGTCAAAAAGGAGAAGGAACGGTCTTCGTAGACGGTCAGGTGCACCGGAATGATGGTCCCCGCTGCATTGGCAGTGCGGGCATTGTATTCCTTGACGAAGCCCATGATATTGACGCCGTGCTGACCGAGTGCGGGCCCGACCGGCGGCGCCGGGCTGGCTTTTCCTGCTTCCAGTTGCAGTTTGATGATTGCGCGAATTTTTCTTCGCCACTTGGTACTCCTAAGATGACCCCTGTCGTCCGCGTTGACCGCAGCCGACGGTGACAGTGCGTTAGATGCGTTCGACCTGCAGAAAGTCCAACTCAACGGGGGTTTCCCTTCCGAAGAACGAAACCAGTACACGCACCTTGCCCTTGCTCTCGTCGACGTCGTTTATGGCACCGATGAAGTCGACGAATGGGCCTTCGGTGATGCGGACCGTCTCTCCCTGCTCAAGGGCTATCTTTACCCTGGTGGAATCCGATTCCACCTGGCGGAGGATGTCCTCGATCTGCTTGTCCTCAAGTGGTACTGGTTTGGGGCGGCTGTCCCGCTCGTCTTCCGTGGAGACGAAGCCGGTTACGCCGGGAGTATTGCGGACGGCGTACCAACTCTCATCATCCATGCTCATCTGAACCAGGATATATCCCGGAAACAGCTTTTTGCGTTCTGAACGCCGCTTGCCGTCCTTGAAAACAACCTCTTCCTCGGTGGGCACCAAGACCTGTTTTATGCGGTCTTCCATGTCCAGGCTGTTGATTCGGAGGTTGAGATTCTTTTCTACCAAGTCCTCTTGGCCCGAGTAGGTATGCACTATATACCAGCGCATATCCTCGGGTTGTTCTTCAATAGTCGAAATGTCGTTGGCGTTCGTCATGCGAACCTTCCCGACTGATGAATCACGCCCCCAGCCCGTATCGCAGGCGGGGGGCGGTTGCTACGTGGCAGTGGGTCGTCTGCGGCCAAGTTTATCCTAGAGTCCAAAGATCACCCGGTTGAACAGCTCCCCAAATATTCGGTCGAGGCCGCCCAAGAAGAAGCCCGCCGCTATTGAGAGAACGATGACCACCATGGTCAGGCGGGCAGTTTCCTCACGGCTGGGCCAGAAGCACTTCCGCAGTTCGTCGTATGTCTCCCGCAGGAACTGAACGGGAGTTACACGGACGCCCCCTGATGGCGCGAGAATTCGCTGGGCGCGCGAACCGGCCCTGGCCATTGTGCTACCTCACTTCGCGGTGGGTGCGGTGGCTGCGGCAGCGGGAGCAGTACTTCTTCAGCTCCAGCCGCTGCGGATCGTTGCGGCGATTCTTCATGGACGTGTAGTTACGTTCCCGGCAGTCGCCGCACTGCAGGGTGATGATCTGTCGGATATCGGCGTTCTTTCTTGCCATGCTAGTCCATCACCTCGATTATCACGCCGGACCCCACGGTGCGGCCGCCCTCCCGGATGGCGAAAACGCATACCGCTTTCCAAGGGCACCGGGGACATCAATTCAATGTCCATCTGCACGTTGTCGCCGGGCATCACCATTTCCACTCCCTCGGGAAGACCTATGGAGCCGGTGATGTCGCTGGTGCGGATGTAGAACTGTGGCTTGTAACCGCTGAAGAAGGGGGTATGGCGTCCGCCCTCGTCCCTGCTCAGCACGTATACTTCGGCCTTGGCCTTGGTGTAGGGCCGCATGGAACCGGGCTTCACCAGCACCTGTCCACGCTCAACCTCGTCGCGGTCCACGCCGCGCAGCAGGACGCCCACCGCATCGCCAGCGACCGTCTCGTCCAGCTGCTTGTGGAACATCTCGAGTCCGGTGGCAACGGTGGCCCGGGTGTCCCCGAACCGGATGATCTCCACCGGTTCGCCCACCTTGATGGTGCCACGCTCCACACGGCCCGTCACCACGGTACCGCGGCCCTTTATGCCGAATACGTCTTCGATGGGCATCAGGAAGGGGAGTTCAGTGGCACGCGGAGGGATCGGAATCCACTCGTCCATGGCGTCAACTAAGTTGATGACACTCTGTTCGTACTCCGGGTCGCCCTCAAGGGCCTTGAGTCCGCTGACCCGGACGATCGGCGTGTCGTCGCCGGGGAAGTCGTAGCGATTGAGGAGGTCCCTGATTTCCAGCTCCACCAATTCCAGGAGTTCCTCGTCGTCCATCATGTCGACCTTGTTCAGGGCGACCAGAATGCGGGGCACTTCCACCTGGCGGGCCAGAAGAATGTGCTCACGGGTCTGCGGCATCGGGCCGTCGGGTGCGCTCACCACCAGCACAGCGCCATCCATCTGGGCCGCGCCGGTGATCATGTTCTTGATGTAGTCGGCGTGCCCTGGGCAGTCCACGTGGGCGTAGTGTCGAGTCTCGGTCTCGTACTCCACATGGGCGATGGCGATGGTTACGCCACGGGCCTTTTCCTCGGGGGCGTTATCGATGGAGTCCATGTCCAGGTACTTGGCCTGGCCTCGGCCGGCAAGCACCTTGGTAATGGCTGAAGTCAAAGTGGTCTTGCCGTGGTCCACATGCCCAATGGTTCCCACGTTGACATGGTTTTTCGACCGGTCGAACTGCTGTCTGGCCATGTTGTACGCCGTGTCCTCCTTAATAGCCTGTGACTATTGTGGGCTTATATCTGGAGCCCAGAGGCGGGATTGAACCGCCGACCCCGTTCTTACCAAGAACGTGCTCTACCGCTGAGCTATCTGGGCATTGGGTGAATATGAACTCCGATGCATGAGCGAACTTTACGATGCAACCCTATGGTCTGTTGCTCACGGCTCCGGATCTTATTTAATGGTGGAGGGGGCAGGATTCGAACCTGCGAAGCCCTTCCGGACGCCAGATTTACAGTCTGGTGGCTTTAACCACTCACCCACCCCTCCATTAAGAGAGGGCCTATCCATATTCGCATACGTAACCGTCTCGGCGCAACGCCCTCGACTCGCAACGCAGCATTCTCAGTTTCGAGGTGCAGTTTGGAGCCCCAGAGGGGATTCGAACCCCTAACCTGTCGATTACAAATCGACTGCGCTTCCTTTGCGCCACAGGGGCGTCGCCGAACCCGTTTGACCTTGACCTCGATCTGGATCTTTGCCCTGGAATTCCCGCCAGGCCCTGCTTGTCAATGCTTTAAACCCGGACATTATAAAATAGCCCCACTTCTGCGGGGCTATCCTGTGTCGCGCGACTTTAAGGAACCTAGCTGAAAGACTGCCAATAATTATATTTACAACCCTGCAGCAAGTCAATCCGATTGCAGAACAGGGTCATCCGGTTCTTACCGGGTATCCCGCAATCGGTTTCCAATCAGCGCGGGTGGCTTCCTGGCGGCGACCAGGTTCACAAGCACTGGACGTCCGAAGGAAACGACGGCCGAACGACCATACCCTTACAGGCGAGCGGGGCCATCGCATTTGGATAATTTGATGACATTTGCCGCTTGCCAAGCCTTGTGACGGCTCCGTACCATGCCTTCGTATGCAGCCGCCTGCTTACGGTACCCAAGTGTATTCCAAGCCGACGACACGGCCGCCAGGTCATCCGCAGACAGGCCGGAAAGGCCAGTGGGACAAAATGGGACGGGAATCAAAAATTTCTGTCCCACCGGGCGCGATTTAGATAGGAAATAACGAAAAATTTGCGCCAAAGTGGGACGAAATGGGACAAAATCGGACAGGAGTGGGATATTCCTGTCCCATTCCTTATCTGATGGAAACATCGCACCCAACTCCGCAGGTCGGCTCCCTCAGATAGCTGCATTTCATCCCCTGTGCGGCCACGGAATCTCTCCGGCCAAATGCAAAAGTCCTGGAGGCAACTGTGGCTTGGGTTGACTGAGTTGGGGGTGTAACTTACACTGCGCCCGCTCCCCTTTCCTCCTCTGGAGGGGCTGTTTTCTCTTTGCTGGCAAACCACACAATTTGAGCTGTAACAAGTTAACGATGGACCTGAAAGATTACATTCGTGACATCCCCGATTTCCCGGAGCCCGGCATTCTGTTCCGGGATATTACGCCGCTCCTGGCCAACCCGCAGGCTTTTGATCACGCGGTTGCCCAACTGGCAACGCGGTGCAGCGACGCCGCTTTTGATGCTGTCGTGGCCGTGGAATCCAGGGGGTTCATCTTCGGAGCGCCATTGGCCCGCGAATTGGGAAAGCCGCTGGTGCCGGTGAGGAAGCCAGGGAAACTTCCCGCCGATACCCATTCCGTCGAATATGACCTCGAGTACGGCTCCAACGTGCTGGAAATTCATTCGGACGGCATAACTCCGGGGCAACGCGTACTCATCGTAGACGATCTTCTTGCCATTGGCGGCACCCTTTCCGCAGCATCCCATCTTGTGGAGGCCTGCGGAGGCGAGGTTGTGCTGCTCGCGGTTGTCATCGAACTCCTTTTCCTAGATGGACGCAGCAGGCTGGAGGGGCGAGAATTGGTGTCGCTCATCCAATACTGAGCGTATCTTCGGCCGAGAATCCGATTCAGGAGGCACGATATGGCAGGCCAGATCACGATAGGCAATGTGGAAATAGTGGCGGTTCTGGACATGGTGCCGCCGCCCCGCGACCCGTGGATGATGTTTCCGACAACCGCGGAACCGGACTGGGCTGACCAGCAGCACGCTCTGGAATGCGGGCAACTACAGCTCTACTACTTGCACTTTTTCCTGCGCTCCGAAGGCAAGACCATCATGGTCGACACCGGCATGGGTCCCGGCCCGCACCCGGACAGAGGCAACCGGACCGGCGACTTGGTAAATCAGTTGCGGCTAAAGGGCGTAAACGCCGAGGACATCGACGTTGTAGCCCATACCCACCTGCACGGCGATCACGTGGGTTGGAACGTGGACTACACCGGCGAGAGTCCGGCCCCTACCTTCCCGAAGGCTCGTTATCTGGTACCCAGGCTGGACTGGGAGCACTTCACCAAGCCCGATGTCATCGGCAGCGCTCCGCAGGTTACCAACAGCGTGGTGCCCCTGGAGGGCATGGGCGCAATGGATTTGGTGGACGACGAACACACCATCACCGGCGAGGTAAAGATGCTGACGGCATCAGGCCACACGCCCGGCCACATGGTTATCGACATCACATCCCAGGGAGAGCGGGCAATGGTGGTGGGAGACCTGTTGCACAGTAAAGTGCAAGTGGAGCGTCCCGAATGGACCGCCGGGGTGGACACCGACAAGGAAGCCAGCCATCGCAACCGCGAGCACATCCTTGACCGTGCCGAGGCGGAGAACATCGTCATCGCCGCCGGCCACTTCCACCCAGATGACCACATCGGCCGGGTTATTAGAAAGGAAGGCCGCCGTTACTGGCACATTCTGTAGGATGCCTGAGATCCCCTCCCGCCGGGAGGGGGCTAGGGCAAGGACATTACCGTGACCACCGAATATGAAGATGAAAGCGACCCGTATTTGCGTCCCTATCAACCCGACGTTGAGGGTGAGTTAGAACCCGGCGACGACGATCTGGAGGACGACGAAGACGATCTGGAGGACGACGAAGAGGAAGATGCAGTAGACCTCGAGGAGGCTGCTGCCGAATTCCGGATGCTTTATTACGGGGCGGAGAACAATCCGCAACCCCCGGCCGCAATGGCCGAGCTTGCGCCGGACGTGATGCGGCTTGTAGATGCGGTGGTTTACGGGGAAATCTACAACCGCCCAGCGGTAGACCTGCGAACCCGCAGCCTGTGCACCATTGCTGCGCTGGTGGTGCTGGGCCACAGTCCGCAGATGATCAAGCGGCACATTACCGGCGCACTGCACATCGGCGTGACCGAGGAGGAAATCTCGGAAATAATTGCCCAGATGGTCTTCTATGGCGGGATGCCCGCTGCGGTCAATGCCTTCCGAATTGCCAAGGAGACCTTCGACGAGCAGGCCGAACGCCAGGGCGCCAACAGGCCGCGGACGGAGCGTGCTCCCCGTGACACCCCCAGCGGCTATGCTCCGGCCTACCGCCGGGAGAGCGTCGGGAATTACGGCCCTCAGGATCTGGAAGAAGGAGAAACTCCCCGGGTCCGGCCTGCTGCCGGCGACGGCCAGGATGCGGAGGTTAGACCTGGTCCGCCCCGGGGCGATTTCAACAGTGAACAGAGGCAACCACCACGGGCACAGCAGGGGCAGCCACCACGGGCACAGCAGGGGCAGCCACCACGGGCACAGCAGGGGCAGCCACCGCGGCCGCAACAGGGGCAACCGCCAAGGGACAGGAGAGAGCAGGATGAAACTAGGGTTCATCGGAACCGGCAATATGGGCAATCCGATGGCCGCCAATCTGATCAAGGCCGGCCACCAGCTAACCGTTCACGACCTGCGTCGCGAGGCCGCAACCAACCTTCTGGAGATGGGCGCCGAGTGGGCGGACAGTCCCAGGGAGGCCGTCCCGGGCAACGACGCGGTCCTAACCAGCCTCCCCGTTCCCAGGGACGTCGAGGCGGTAGTCCTGGGAGAGGACGGAATACTGGAGGCCGCCGGTAACGGTACTGTAGTCTTCGATCTCTCCACAAACTCGCCCACTGTCGTGCGGAATCTGCACCAGGTCTGCGCCGCGAAAGGTGTGACTCTCCTCGACTCTCCAGTCAGCGGCGGAACCTACGGCGCTGCGGCCGGAACGCTGGCCGTGATGGTGGGTGGAGATCGCGCCACCTTTGACCGCTTCGAGTCTACCTTGGGGGCCATAGGCAGCCATGTGGTCTACTGTGGCGATATCGGGGCCGGCTCGGTCTGCAAGATCTGCAACAATCTGATGAGCATGGGCATCGGCGTCCTGCTGTCCGAGGCCCTGACGCTGGGCGTCAAAGCTGGGGTTGACCTGGCCACTTTGGCCGATGTCATCGCCCATAGTTCCGGCAGTTCAAGGCGGCTGACTGAGAAGTTTCCCCGGTTCCTGTTCCAGGACAACTTCGAGCCAGGCTTCGCCACTGCCCTCGCCGCAAAGGACGTACGCCTGGCCACTGATCTGGGCCGCGAGTACGGAGTGCCCATGGACCTCTCAAACCTGGTTGACCAGCGCCACGTGGAGGCGATGTTCCGCGGCTTCGGCCCCGAGGACTCCGACGCCGTGGCCCGCATCCAGGAAGAGAAGGCGGGCGTGCAGCTTCGCCTCAACGTGTAGAGTTTCTTTGACCCTCTTTTCTCAAGAGGGGTCAAATCTGGATGGAAAGCAATATGAACCGTTCTGACATCGTCGAGTTCAGCGACACGGTGGAAATCATCGAGGAATGCTACCGGCTGGGGTGGAGCGATGGCCTGCCGGTCGTCCCGCCTGTCGAATATAAGGTGCGGGAAATGCTGGAGCTTTTCCGCGCTACCACCGGGAGTAACAGAGGAGATCATCACACGTTCGACATGCGACGCCGGCAGTGATGCTGGACACGAGATCGAAAATGCTCTGCCGCCAATGCCGTGATGGCCGGCTGCCTGCCCGAGTACAACATATCCCGGATGCGAGACTCACTGCACTGCGGACGCTGAAGACGAAGAGGAAAGACAACTATGCTGAAAACGGCAGACAGGCCTCTCTCCACCAGTTCGCCGGCCATCCTGATGATCGTAAACACGCTGTCCCAATCGGCACACGCTGAGATGATGAACTCACGGATGGCATCAATATCGGACCACGGCAACGGCACAATGCCTGCATCGGACGGGCGGTGCGGCTCTGCTTCATGAACGGCTTTGAGGCGCGTCCCGGCATTCTGGACCGTGGAACTCTGGGGAACCCCAGCAAGTACACTCTGACATTCGCCGAGAACGAAGAGGACTCACCGTGGGCATGCCGACTGCAGCTGAAACACAGAAAAAAAAAAAAACCAAAATCAAAACAAAACAAAAAAAAAATACAAACCACAGGAGAATGACAGAACTAGAAAAACAGCAGAAAAAGAATAATCAACAAGAAAATATCAAAAAACTCAACAACACAAACAAACAACAACAAAACACAAAAAACATAAACTACAACAAAAAACCATGCCCTTTTAAAAAAAAACCGCCCACCCTCCACTCCCCACGCCCCCACACCCTTCAAAGAACTTTTTGTCCCCCCGCCCCACCCCTCAGCCACAACTCGCCCCCCCCGCGCCGCAGTCTCATCGCCCCCGCACTCGCTATGGCCCCCCCCCATCGCCCTCGTCGCGGCCCCCCACCCCCCCCTCCGCCCCCTCTCTCGCCTCCCCTCCCCCCCCCCACCTCCCCCGCTCCTTCCGCGCGCCCCCGGCCTCCTATCCCTCCCCTTCCCCACCCCCACCCTTCGCTCCCCCGCGTCGCCAGCGCCAACGCGGCAAACACAATAAAAAAAAACAAACATAATACAACAAAACTAACTTAAAACAAACAAACCCAACACAGGCACTAAAACCATAAAAAAAAAAGAAAGAACCCCTAAAAGTAAACAAAACCGACAAAAGAAAAAAAACAAAAACACAAAACAAAACAACAACATAATAAACGACCTTAGAAAAATAAAAAGAAACGAAAATATAACCGACCACGAACAGCAACAAATTACAACAATACCAAGCGCTCCAACACCCACCCCGCTCACCCTCACCCCCCTACCCCGCGCCCCCTCCCCCCCCCCTCCCCCAACTAGCCGCGTTCCCCCCCCGCCCTATCGCCCCCCGCCCCCCGTCCCTCGCCCCTGCCAAAGTCCTCCCCTCCAGCTCCTCCTCCCCCCCGTCCCCCCCCCCCCCGTCCCCCCCCGGCCCCCTCGCCGCCCCCCCTCTCTTGTATCGCCCACAAAAAAAAAAACCAAAAACGTTTCAGTCAGAGGCTTCCAGGCCGGAGACAGCACCGTCACCATTGCTGTGGCTTACAATCCCATAACCGTGAACAACGCCTACGGGCAGACTGGCGAGGTGATCCTGGCCTCTGTCGCTGACACGCTGAAGAGCGCGAGCCTGGCTTGGCGCTTCCCGGCGCAGTGGGCCCTGGTGTTTGGCCCCGAGCACGCCATCACACTGGGCAACGACGGATGGACCCGGCGGGGCATCCAAGAGTACCTGATGGAACACGCGGCCCGACCGCAGGCTGAGCTGATCCGTTTGGGTGTGGCCCAGGGCCCCGAGCGCGAGGGTGATGACCAGATACTCCGCCGCTGCTCCCGTGAGCCCGACGACATCATCATCGTGATGGGCGGCGGCACCGGCGGCCGCAACAGCGCAATCATTGACACGACCAACTACCAGATTCGTACCCGGAAAATCGAACTGCCAGCCTAGCTCCGGGGACTTGAAAAATCGGGCTGTGTGTAGTTCACTCCCCATAAGTATTTAGACCAATCTAAGGAGGGCGTTATGGCGGATACTGTAACGGTCAGAAACGTCAGACTGGTGAATCCCGCAGGACTGGAGCTCCAGGTCGGAGATTTTCGCCTAAATGACCGGCCCAACTCGCTGGAAGGCAAGACTCTGGGCCTATTGGAAAACTCCAAGGCCAACTCGGACAAAGTTCTGGACGAGCTGGGCCGGATGCTGCAGGAAAGGCATGGGCTGAGGGAAGTCCGGAGGTTCAGCAAGCATTCCGCCTCATTGCCCACCAAGACGGACGTTGTTGAGGACATGCTGAACGGAGTGGACGTGCTGATCACCGGGGTGGGTGATTGAGGGTCCTGCAGTTCGTGCAGTGTGCACGACGGAATCGAGATGGAGCGCCTGGGTCTGCCGACCGCGTCCATCATTACTCACGTGTTCAATAACACCGCCAAGGCCATGACCCGAATGATGGGTGTGCCGGACTATGAATACGCCGTCGCTCCCCATCCCCTTTCCAGTCTGAGCGACGAGGAATGCCATGAGCGGGCAGAGGCCCTGCTCCCCGAGGTCGAGCGGATCCTGCTGGGCAGTGTCGCCAGGGTGGAGTAATCCTGACCGACCCCCCCGTATCTTCAGGACAATACAATAGCCCCAGACAGGAGCGGTTGGCATCCGCTCCTGTATCTTTTTCGCAACCAATTGACGTAATCGGGACAGAATCTCTGTTGAAGCGTCATTGAGCAGTATGATAGTATCAAGACGATTGTTAATTCTTTCACGAATGGGAAGAACGAAGGTCTGCCGCCTCTGAAAATTATCTGCGGCGCAGCTTTCTGAAGCCCAGGAGTCCTGCCGAATGGATGGTCTGGAACAGCGGATAGACCGGGCCGTCCGCGGCCAGCCACAGCCTACGGTAACGGTACTTTCCTCCCTGCTGGCCGTCGAAGACGAGCTGCACTACATCCCCAGGGAAGCCGTTGAATTGGTGGCCAAGTTCACTGGTTTCACCGTTAATGATGTGTGGGCGGTTGCTTCCTTTTATCCAAACTTCCGCTTTGAGCCCCCTGCGGAACGCCAGGTCGAAGTCTGCTGGGGTGCCTCCTGTCACCTGATGGGATCTATGGCCGTGGTGAAGTCTGTGCTGGAGGCGTCTGGCTTGGAAGACGAAGGCGAACGTCCCGACCATCGCCTGTCGGTTAGATTGAACACCTGCCTCGGAGCCTGTTCACTTGCTCCCGTGATGTCGATTGACCATCACCTGATCGGTCGAGTAACCCCCACAGTCAGCGGCCAAGCGCGTTTCAGAACTGCTGCAGAATGATATCCCTGCGGCGCAGAATCAAGGTGGTCCCAGTGTCCGCTAGCTTCGAAGAACTAGAGCAGGAGTCCCTTCGCCGTTGGGAGACCGACTCCGCCCGGCCTTGGCTGCGGGTTGGCACCGCCCTGTGTGGCCAAGCGGCCGGGGGCCTCGAGGTCGTGGAAGCTCTGCGGGCAGCCTTGGAAAGCCAGGGTGTTGATGCCAGACTCTCTGAGGTTGGATGTATCGGTCTGTGCTTCGCGGAACCGCTTTTGGACGTGCAGCTTCCGGGCGGCGCACGGGTGTTTTACGGAAGCTTCGACCCCA
>CASHTH010003903.1:0-58408 GCA_030341885.1 Geodia barretti | reverse complement strand
TATGGTACACATGTACTTGCGCTGTCATTGAACCCGATTACCGAGACTCTCGAACCACCCATAACTCTTCTATGTTGTAACTTGTGTTGGTCCTTATAGGCAATCACCTCAACCTATCAACATACCATGGTAACTTCATTTAAGACAACGAAGTTTCTTCTTTGACACATGGTTACGAGCTACAACATAAATGCTGGACACAGTTTCGTGACTCAAACTTAGTCTAACATGAATACTGACCCTAGTTTTGAGTCCCGAAAGAGTGTTGTTGGTTACCAATCGCTAGCACGCCGATAAGACGCACATGTTACGAACATGGTTTACTCAACTTGTTTGTAATGTAAAAAAGCCCGATGTATACAACTCTCTCGTGTATTTTCCTTGCGGATCCAAGGTTTTATACCTGGGCACCCGACCCCAACGTCTTGGGAGGTGTCTGCTCTGTTCTCCGGGACTCTGCAAATACCCTGCAGTAATTATCTCCTCGCGCCGCTACAATTCCCGCTCTGTAAGAAATATAGCCCATCCCCCTGTAGGCCAACGTAGCTCCCACTGTACTTATTGCATCTGCGGGACAGAGAGATAGAGAGAAGCAGATAGGAGAGAGAGAGAAGCTAGACGGACAGACCGAGAGAAGAGAGATAGAGACAGACAGATCTAGAGATCTAGAAAGAGAGAAGCATAGAGAGAGAAGCGGAGATAGAGCTATACCCCAGAGAGATCGCAGAGATAGAGAGAGAGACATATAGAAGAAATAGATGATAGAATAGAGAGAGAGAATAGTATATCATAGAGCGATACACGATAGAGAGATATAGAAGAGAGCGATATACCATACATCAGATATAGAGCATGAGCGACAGACCATAGCTATATTCGATCGATAGATAGAGAGCGAATAGAGTACCTATAGAGCTAAGAGAGAGAGAGAGATAATAGATAGATAATATCTATAGTATATAGATTAGATCGACATACATATAGATATATATACAGATAGAGATACTATATATATATATATACATATGATATAAGATATATATAAGTATAATATATATATACTATCACTCAATAGATAGCTATATAGATAGATATATACACATATATAGAAATATATTATCTATCTATATGACATCTATATATATCCATATATAGATCAGTCTATAATATCTACATAATAGATAATACATAGAGATATATCATGATATAGATATATAGATAGACCATATGATATATAGACATATAGAATAAGATATCTATATACATATATAGAGATAATATATAATATATAACCTTGAAAAGCAAATTTTCGTCCATTTACGCACATGAGAAGATCTGCAACCAAATATAATGTCGTAAAACTACAAACTATGCAGGTGGGCGCAATTTGGCTTATGGGCCAAGAAATCCACAAAGTTTCCTCTGCAAAATGTTCGCTTGCTACCGACGCACCTTTCCTCACTAACACTTCCTACTGCATTTTCTAGCACATTACAGTCAAACTGTATGTATGTGTGTGTGTATGTAGTGTATGTATATGATCCTTACACTTGGTCTCGTTGTATCCAACTATGGAGCACACTGTGAGGGCGTCGATATTGGTCCAACCGATCTGACAGACGCTGCCCCAGTGGCTGTTGAAACACACCTCCACTCTCCCTTCGTGTGGATCAGTACTGCCAGCCAGTCGGATATCTCCATTGGTGCAACTGGCGTTGCTTGCTGGAGTAAGGAAGAGAGGATAAAGAGGAGAGAGAGAGAGAGAGAGAGAGAGCGAGTTGAAAAGAGGGTATATATTAACCGAAAAAGGGGTAGGTTAGTGTCGTCTATGCATGTGATTTATATGCATCTCTAAAGACATGATAAACGGTGCTGAGTGGCATATTTGTTTGATGAACTTTGTCTCATGACACAAACATGTACACTACGAATCAAGTACACCTCTCTTAATCACTTGGTTTAATCTGTAACTTAACCTTCCAAAGACACCTTAGTTTAAAGGATGGTCTCAGTATAAGCCTTCTTTTACTGCATATGATTGCCTGGCAAAGGCTTTCATGTTGCAACATATTTTGTGTGGTGCAGGCCCAAATGATGGTGCATGACAGACACAATCGTTATGTTAATCGCTCACATTGGCACAGGACGGACACAACTTCGGTGGGGAAACAGAAACGGTTGGCGTTGTAGATGCATTCTGTGAGTGTTGACTCCGTGCTGTGCAGCTGACACGAGACGTCGTGATGGGAGGGCCAAATCCAAAGAAACCGTTGGGCAGAGCAATAGCTGCAGAATCAATGCATCGCCATAACATACATAGCTACGCACTATGCCTTGCCCAGTTAATTTTTCTAGCAAAGCTGCATAACAAGGTGATTTTTCTTCGTCTATTATTATCATGCGGTGCCACTTCGTGCAGGAAAACAATTTTACCCAATCACCATATTTTGCTACAATGGTACTCTTAAACTGCAATAAGACAACACACGTTTAAAATTCTATTTGGTCCAGAAACGAACGACACCTCACCTCCCTGGCCGTCATTGTACCCCAGTTGTCTGCATGCAATTGCTGCTTCAGTTGAACCAAATCCATTGTCACAGATTGCGCCGTAGCGCTGGTCGAAACAGATCTCCAGTCTCCCGTCCGAATCGTAGGGTCCATCAGCAAGTCTGATATCACCATTATTACATACAAACCCTGTGAGAGGAGAAAGAGGGGCAGAAAGAGGGAGGTAGGAGAGAGGGGCAGAAATAGAGAGGTAGGAGAGAGGGAGGTAGGAGAGGAGGGGAGAAGAGGAGGTAGAGAGATGTAGAAGAGGAGGTAGAGAGCAGAGGGAGGTAGGTAGAGAAATGGAGTAGGAGAGAGAGAAGAGGGTAGGTGGGGAGTGGTGCGAATGGAGGTAGGAGAGAGGGGGATGAAAGATGTATCACTAGTTCTGTCATTTTCCGAAGGAGTTATGATCTACGCAGAGCACTCTCCCACATGCACAGCACAGCATAGAAGGTGAGTTCATGGAAAATAGCAGAAAGGATTTCTGATTCAAGAGTAGTGAATCGCACTTATGGGAAATGGGGAAGACCAGATCTTGTCTGGGAGTTGTAGCTCAGTGGGTAGTGTACCAGGACTTCCAGTACCACTGTGCTTGAGTGTGGCTCTGGAGAGAGGTTGGTTCTTTCTCTTCTGCCTGTGCATTGCTAACCATCCGCCCCCAGGTCAATTAAGAATGGACGGCTGAAGAATAGTAGCAATGAACAGAGAAAGAGAGAGAACTAGCCATTAGCCACCACCTCCTCGGTTAGTACGTGGCATTATTGGACGTGGCGCCCGAATTTGATGAAACAGAAGCCAGTTCTTCATACAATAATGCCGTTTTCTTCTAGCTATGTATGTCCTCACGTGAGCAGCGGACTCCGACATCTTGCAGGTGAGAGCAGGTTCCATTCTGAGGTCTCTCGTGGTAGCACTCCAGCAGTGCCTCCTCCGTCCCTCGGCAGAGGAAATTGTTCCACAAGATGACTCCGGTCCCGGCGCCAAACCTACCGTCAGTCACTGCAGCTGCATCTGTATAATATAACAGAACAGCAACAGTATAATATACATGTGTAATAGTAAGTACTCAATTTAGAAATGTTAAGGGCCCAGTGAATCAATTTCCATTTTTAGTAACACTTTCATGGAAATAAAACGCAACACCTTGAATAATTAACCCTCGGCGCGCATGCGCAGCGAGGGTTACGGTAGTTGGTTTGTCTGTCTGTCTGTCTGTGTGTGTGTGTGTCGACGCTTATTCTGGCACTACAGGCCACGAGGTGGCTAATGAGCGATACCAACGGCTTCAGAACTACGCGAACCTGAAAATTTATTAGGCGATTTTCCTGAAACGACTGCGTTCGAGAGCGACAAACTGGCACGGTCGCGGACCGAGTTCCGTGGCCCAACCCATCATTAAGCGGTGCGCATGCGTATAGACACGATCAACGCGGTATGCTGGCTCCACCTCTACCTGATCCGCTTGCTCTGTGTACCTTGGAGGCACAAGAAGCCACAGCGAAGGGCGTGTATCGACTGCCGCTACTACCGTAGCTAGCCCGTGTCAGATTCTCCGCGAGCTACTAGCGGGAGACCGCGGGTAAACGCCAATAGCCCAGCCCATCCATTAGCGATACCGCTCATGCGCAGTTCGCCGAGGGTTTTTCAGTGCTTTTCATTGTAATAAGTAATACATCGCGTTCCCTACCTGTTTGAGCTAATCCGAGTTGTTTGCAGACGACTGCAGCATCGGGGCCGTCCCAGAAGTTCCGACAGATTGTTCCCCACACTCCATTGATGCAGACCTCCACTCGACCCTCCAACTCAGTGGCACCTCCCCTCAGACGGAGGTCTCCGTTGGTACAGTTACAGTCTTCGCCTGCAGACACACACAGTGGGTACGGGGGACACAGACAGACAATGGCAAATCAACTTTACTACATACATGACATAACAAAGAGTTGTTCTGTGTGGGATAAGCATATTACAGTATCTCTCATCTTGTGGACTTTTTTTAATTTTTATAGGCAATGCAAGTATATATTATACTACCTACCTACGGAGGCTCCTATGCTTGCCAGTGCACACAGATACAAGATACATACATTTACTAGCGCCGCTCTCTTTACACAAGGAGAAATGATCCAAGGGGAGAAGAGAAAATGGAAGAGGTAAACTGTGCGGTTTGCGGAGGAAGAGATTTGACCAAGGGGTTGAGTGCGCCCCCCCTCCATACTGCATGAACCCCCGAACAATACAAAAATCAACTCACAATCTGAGGAGCAGACGACAGAGGCGTCCTCCCTGTGCTGACAGTCGTGGTCTCCAACAGACGCATCAATGGAAGCGAAACATTCGATGAGAGTAGAATGGTTCTGTGGGCTGCAGTTGGCATCGTCCAGGAATATGGCACCAGTACCTTGTCCAAAGAACGCATTGCGCAGAGCCAGAGAGCCTGGAGTGACACAAAGCATAGTTACTGTACATCGTACTATATAATCGTACGGTTCCTTGGAATCTAGTCACAAGAGAGCACATTCCCCTTTTCTACAGAAGCTGCTGAGAAATCCTTTTGGGTTCATTAAAGGGAGTGCAGTTGTAAGGGCTCAATTAAGAATTAAGTACTGAAGATAGAACAAAACAACAAGCCCCCCTGAAAGAATATCCCGTCTACTAAATTTAACACTTATACAATGTAAAATATGTAATTCCTAGAAAAAACCAAGTCGTACCCATCGGGTCGAAGCCCAGTTGTTTGCAGACGACCTCGGCATCTCCGGTGTCCCAGTCATCGTCACACACTGTGCCCCAGGCGTTGTTGAAACACACCTCAACTCTCCCCGAGTAGTTTCCGCTCCCACCCACCAGACGGACGTCTCCGTTGTCACACACTTTAGTCTCGTTGGCTGCGTGTGTGATGATGTAATCATTACATCACGGTGGGTAACAGGTTGGCAAGTGGAAAGCAAAGCAGCGTGACGGTTATGTAACTACACACAATAACACATATACAAACACACACATGGCAATCTACAATTCTTGCACAAAAATGAAACTTTTTGCCTAAAATTTGTGCTCATGAGCTTGCTAAAAGATTACATCATCACAAACACCGGAATGTGACAAGCTGAAAAGTCAATTATAGACACAACAACTTGTATTTTACATGGTATTTTTGCCATGTGTCCAGTCAAAGTCATGCATATAGCAGCTGGCCACAACGCCAGCTAAACTTCCCCCCACAATCACGTGTCATACATAGTGTGTGTACAAGTGCTATAGAGCTGGTACATGCTGTTGTGTACCCCAACAGACACTACTTGTGAAACACATCTAAAAGTTGCAATAACGGCGACACTCATCCAAAATTTGTTGCTGTACTGTCAAAAGTACTGTTGAGGCATGTTTTTTTTCAATGTAGAAGATGCTAAGCATGCAAGGCGTGGCTTTCAATGCTAGCTATGTGCTGTAATGTGTTTATATAGTGTCTTTGCATTGTTAAAAGTAATGTTGGGGCATGGTTTTTTTTATGTAGAAGATGCTAAGCATGCAAGGTGTGGTTTTCAATGGCAGCTACTAGACATTGGTGGTATACGTGGTCTGTCCTGCATTACTTCCATTGAGGATTCAATACTTGCATGTAACTCACAGGGACAGAGGATGCTGGCGTCCTCGACGTGAAGACAGTTGCTCTCTCCAATCTCCCCCGGATAGAAACAGTCCTCCAGTCTCGTCTCGTTTCCCAGGCAATCCACGTCGTCCAGGAATATCACTCCAACTCCACCCCCGTACAGAGCCAGAGGTAACGCGATGGCTCCTGGAGATGTGTGGGAGCGAGATATAATATGCTGACAGTGTGGAATTTGAAGAGATATATTCATAAAGTACGAATGGGAAATGTGCTAATTGTCATATAACTTCTGGTATAAAACGCCAAAGTACGTAGTATGCACTCCAAACTTTAAAAAGTCCAATAAAACTTGTGGTATATAATATGTATACCTAGTTGTAAAATTCTCATATAACTTCCGGTATATATGTATGTATGTGTAATGATATTCAAATAGCGTAGCAAACAAGTTTACACACGTGTACAAGCGGCAGTAACGCAGCAAACAGTTTTTAAGCATGTAGCCAGCGGTGGTACATTTCAGTTTACATACGTCCCTCCTAGTCAACCAGGTAAACATAAACTGGACTACAGTTTAAACACGACACCGACACGTATGTACATTAGTCATGTTGGTATAGGCAGTTTACTATGGGATTGCATTGTGGTGTATGTTTAGCTACAAACCAAGATGCATGTGACTATAAACATGGTGTTTCCCCCGTGGCACACTGCCAATACCAGCCCACGCCCGCCCCTGACAGACACGCATACCGCCCTGACTGACACACACTACCTGAATTACTGGCCATAATGCAGACAAAGGCTCTCCAGTTAGCTAGTTATGGAAGGTATGTACAACAGTCTCACATTGGAACTTGGGCGTGTACATACATGCATCATATCGGGACTCGGGTGCGCACATATCACGTACGAGCTAACAAATTAAGGGGAGACGGGGTGCGATTGCATAATGTTGTATACTCTATTTAGTGCACACCGGAGATCCACATGCACACACATACAGAGATACTTATATATACTTAGCACGCACCAATGTACACACATATATACAGTGAACGCAAAAGGGTGCACGTGCTTTTAAGAGTTCACACACGAGAACAAAGTCACTCTTCTGCATCTCAATTACGTTGTTCAGAAGCCCAAGTTCTGAGCTACTTCTACCACTGATGAGAGGAGAGTGTGATGTGCTCATCTGCGTGTCTCTCTTTTTTCCAGCATTCATACGGTACATTATTTTTTCACGAGTGTGTGCTGACCTTCTGATTGGAGGCCCAGTTGTCCGCAGACTACGGCTGCGTCCACGTTGTCAAATTCGTCGTCACACACGGTACCCCAGTGACCGAGGAAACAAACTTCCAGTCTCCCTTCGTTGAACGTCTCTCCACCCACCAGTCTCACTGCTCCAGACTCACACGCATTCTCTTCATCTGACGGAGAGAAACAGAAAGAAGGAGAGGGGGGGAGAGAGAAGAGATAGAGGTATGGGAGGGGGTAGAGGGATTGAAGAAAGCATGAGGGGGGTGAGGAAAGACAGTGCAGCAAAGAAGAGGGAGGGAGAGGAAGAGGGAGAGGAGAGTGAAAAAAACTTCACTTAAGTGCAAAAATGACAGCAACACACACCACGTGTTTTACTTTGTTGCGTGAGAAAAGTGAGTTTATGAGCGCTGCTAACTACGTAAATACACATGTGCACAATTTGTGTGCTTATCAACATAATACATTGGAGCTGGATGGTGGAGACTTTGGTCCTATGCTATATACAAGGTTGGAACCAGTAGGTATAAACATGTAACAGCTGGCACCCACTTTCATGTCTTGCTGTCATTGTATTGCTGTATATGCTACACCGCAGCATTCACCACACTAACCTATTGATTCATTCACACCTTGTTGTCTGTCTATACCTCACTGCCTATAAATGCTCAACCATGCAGGGGCGGCGATGATTTTATTGGAAGCCTGTGCCTCTACCACTACTGCTGCGCAGGCAGGCCACGAAAGCTACAAACAGAGGTGCCAGGAGGGTGCGAACGAGGAAGGTTGAAGGGTGCACAAAGTGGGGCTGTTGAAGAGGATGTGAGGACATGGATGAGCTGGGAAGGGGTGAGGAAAGCAGAGTAGGCCAGACCACACTTCACTCTCCATCCACCCACATTGACCAGGAAGTACAGCTGGCAGTGGTAAACACACGCCCAATCAGAAATGAAGTCAGACTATGGAGTGAACCCTGTGACACAATTACACACCCTGGACACCATAGGTGCTAATATACAGCCTCAAAGGCTAGGAAATTGTCACTACAAAGGAAGCCAGCCCTGAATCCCACCCTGTGGAGTAGCCTCCATTCACAACAACCACTGCCACTAGCTACAACCAAACTCTGACTTGTATGGGCTTTAAACATGAGAGTTGGGCCCATAAAAGACTCTTTAACCTACCGCCCCGGTTCTCAAGGCTGGGCACCCAGGGTCCTGCCTCTTTCTTTCTGTTTATGTTATTGTCTGTGTTTTTGTACGCTTGGGTATGTTATTGTCTGTGTTTTGTGTGCTTGGGTGGGGGAGGTTCTTTCTTTTCCTCTGAGCTAGTATGCTATAAACATGTTTTTTCATGCTAGTGGAGTACACTAATTGGGCAATAATCTACATGTTTTGCCTACTAGGAAGACAAGCACAACAGCCTTCTCCCTTACACATAATTTCTCTTGCTGTGCTTTACTTACACATGGGCATTTCTCAGACATAATGCCATCACAAACAAGCAACTTCATAGTATAGAGGGAGGTTGATTTAGTGCTTGAGTAGTAAACGTAATGGTGTATAGTTATGTGTGACAGTAAGATACATAACCCCCCACAGTCACTAACCAGGGCACACGACACCAGAATCTTCGTCGTGGGAGCAGAAGAACTGTGCGATCCCTACGTGAGGACACTCCGCCAGGTTGGCTTCAGTTCCAGAACAGTTGACGTTAGCCAGTAGAATGAGACCATCCCCCCCTCCAAAGTCACTGAATGTGATCGGAATTGCACCTGCAGACACATGCATGGAACAACAAGGCATGACACTAACTGAACAGTCTATGTTTATATCACGTCTCTTGCGATAGTATATACATCTTAAGCAACGTCAAAGCTCCGAAAAAAGCTGAAAGCTCCGATCTTTAGGAGGCAGTTGTCACTGTGTTACTTTGCCTAAGTTTCATTCGACATCGGCACTGATGATGTTATGTGTCCAGCAAAAATTTGACCGGATTAGAAGTGCCGTGAGGTTTAGTATAGACAAGCATGTATCAATGTGAGGGTTCAACCAAAGTGTTACCCTTAGACTTAGTGTATTGCCTTAGTGCTACCGCTCGGGCCATTGCATTTATAACTTAGACGTAGTGTATTGCCTAGTGCTATCCACTGTGCCCCTGTGCTCGTTTCTTGTCGCGCCACTCTTATATAGACCTTAGTCTCACTCACTCAGCTCCTGTACTAGTTCCTTCCCGCACGGGTTAGTGCTCCCACGTGCGCCGCTTGCATTTATAACTTAGACTTAGTTGGTATTGCCTTAGTGTGCTAAGCCACTCTGCGGCCATTGCATTTATACTTAGACTTAGTGTAATTGCCGCCTTAGTGCTGACCACTGCGGCCTTGCATTTATAACTTAGACTTATGTATTGGCCTTAGTGCTACCACTGCGCCTTGCATTTATAACTTAGACTTAGTGTATTGCCTTAGTGCTACCACTGCGGCCTTGCATTTATAACTTAGACTTAGTGTATTGCCTTAGTGCTACCACTGCGGCCTTGCATTTATAACTTAGACTTAGTGTATTGCCTTAGTGCTACCACTGCGGCCTTGCATTTATAACTTAGACTTAGTGTATTGCCTTAGTGCTACCACTGCGGCCTTGCATTTATAACTTAGACTTAGTGTATTGCCTTAGTGCTACCACTGCGGCCTTGCATTTATAACTTAGACTTAGTGTATTGCCTTAGTGCTACCACTGCGGCCTTGCATTTATAACTTAGACTTAGTGTATTGCCTTAGTGCTACCACTGCGGCCTTGCATTTATAACTTAGACTTAGTGTATTGCCTTAGTGCTACCACTGCGGCCTTGCATTTATACACTTAGACTTAGTGTATTGCCTTAGTGCTACCACTGCGGCCTTGCATTTATAACTTAGACTTAGTGTATTGCCTTAGTGCTACCACTGCGGCCTTGCATTTATAACTTAGACTTACTTGCCATTATATCACTGGTATAAGAAAGCTCTGCATGAATGTATGTATGTATAGGGGCTGAGTTGTGACCTACATACCTTCACTGGGGTAGTTGAGTTCTCGGCAGACGACCTGTGCCTCAAGTGGTCCCCAGCCGTCATGGCAGACGGTCCCCCAGTGGTCATTGTAGCACACTTCGACGCGACCTTCACTCCCAATCCTCCCGTTGACCAGGCGAATGTCACCATTCGTACATGTAGCATTAGGAGCTGCAGAAGAAACCACCGTTTTAAACTTATGTCTGCCCTTATTATATGTGCAGCTTAAACCTACTCCCGTTTAAAGCTAGAACTTAAACAAGAAGTTTAGCACGAGTTTTATTTTCCGACATGCTAAACTGTGGGTGTGTACCTCCACGAAAACTATGGCTTGTGAGAAAGAACACTCAGGCCCAGTGCTCTGGGGGGTGTGGTCTATGGCCCTAGTGAGTGCTACAGTATGGCTGCAGTTTTATTATGCATCGTCTTTTAAATTTTTTTTTATCCCCTTTAAAATCGGGCTAGAGGGCTCCTATACATTTCTCGCAGAGATTATTTCAGGCTTAGTGTGGCTAAGGACCAAGATGGATGATGCAGCTAACTCACGTGGACACAGGACTCCAACATCGAAGGAGTGACTGCAGAAAATTGAGAAGAAGGTCAGGGCGATGGTGCAGTTGGAGAGGGAGGGCTCGTCGCCCGTGCAATCCAGTCCGGCCAGGTGGATCTCTCCAGACCCACGGCCAAAGTTACCTCCAGCTATTGATATCGCTCTGCCTGCACACAACATTACACACAGCTGTTGATACTGCACTGGCTGCACACAGCATTATTTATAATTATTTGTCCTATGTATATGTATCTTAGTTATGCACTGAGACATAAAATCATGTAATTGCATGCTTTACGTGTGACGCAACAACGTGATCACAATGAAGGCAAAGCAAAGGCAAACTACACAAGACAACACTTTTTAAAGAGCTGCCCAGGGTAAGGTGGGATTAAAAACCAACGGCACACAGCAGTCTCGGCAGAGTGTTCTACCCACTTATCAACCAGGGCAGCTCAGCAGGCAGGGCTCAAAGATATCACTGGTAATGTATGCCCTACCACTTGGAGTTGGTGTAAAGCCCAGTTGGTTGCACACCACCTGAGCGTCATTGTCGTCCCACGTGGTATCGTCACAAATTGTTCCAAACGAGTTCCCGAAACAGTATTCCACTCTTCCCCCATATTGGTTGTCTCCGCCCACCAGACGAACGTCTCCATCGTTGCAGCTGAACCCAACCTCTGTAGACATAACACACACGTGTGTGTGCATGAGTGTGTGTGTGTGTGTGTGTGTGTGTGTGTGTTTAGAAAGTTGAGTATTGTATACTTATAAACGTGCATGCATGCGTACATGTAAACAGGTCCAAGGGAGCAAGGCAACGGTGCACAACAACACAACTACACCCAGGAAACAAAAATAGCTGACGAAACTGTGTACTTTTGTAAGAGCCATTGGCTATTTTGGAGGTTGTATATACTGGAATCCCCAGTCACTATACATACATTAGACAACGCTTAGTTAATTCTGGTGTGCTGCCGTCCAGTAACCCCAAATCTATAATTATGGTTGACCACATGTACAAATGCAATTACATCTCATTTCCATCGGCGTAATTAATGCAACCACCCTTCGTGCTGTTATATGCTACAACACGTCAATGTTACTGGGCGTGGACCAGCAGAGTTACCTGAGTCAATTCACGTAAAGAATGCATGTTGACTTTCTTGATTAACTTTATTACCCTTTAGTGCTTAAGGTTCCTGTTACTTTGGTCTTTGTTTATGCACAGTTTGTGTGTGTATGGTTAAAGTGCACTCTCAACCTGAACATACTATAGTGACACACTCCTTTGGCTATTGCACAACGCACCGTAGTTACTATAGTGACACACTCCTTTGGCTATTACACAACGCACCGTAGTTACTATAGTGACACACTCCTTTGGCTATTACACAACGCACCGTAGTTACTATAGTGACACACTCCTTTGGCTATTACACAACGCACCGTAGTTACTATAGTGACACACTCCTTTGGCTATTGCACAAAGCACCGTAGTTACTATAGTGACACACTCCTTTGGCTATTACACAACGCACCGTAGTTACTATAGTGACACACTCCTTTGGCTATTACACAACGCACCGTAGTTACTATAGTGACACACTCCTTTGGCTATTACACAACGCACCGTAGTTACTATAGTGACACACTCCTTTGGCTATTGCACAAAGCACCGTAGTTACTATAGTGACACACTCCTTTGGCTATTGCACAAAGCACCGTAGTTACTATAGTGACACACTCCTTTGGCTATTGCACAACGCACCGTAGTGCGTGCAACGATTTAGACAGGCTAACTATAGGGGCTGCTTGCAGACCCACTAAGTGCTATAGGTGGAATGCTCGCTCAAAGTATTTCCACTAGTTTTATAAAATGAACTAATGTGGTATTGTCCACCCAACAACTCAAGTCCAAGATATCTATACGGCCACATACCAGACATGCTTTAGGATATCTGGCACAGCTCTACTTTTTTATGTTTCCAGCTCTTTTCATGCAGTACAAACGGAGTTAGATATAATTGGTGAGTCAAGCAAGCCTGCGTGGTCATCTGAATGTTGTATCGGCACGGCTCTGGCCAATCTTTGCAACATTCTCCAGAACTTTGAACATTTGGGATAGTGCACACGTGAATAACGGAAGTCGTATACACTTTCTTGCAATGACCCGCTTGCCAAAAATGTGGTGCATTTGTTCCAGTCTTAAAAATGCAAGGAGTGTAGGTTTAGGCCCTTAGAAATACAAGCATGTGACTTGGCGAAGTACCATGATTTTTCATGTAACTTGTGCTGTTGAGCCGAGGTGTATAATATATAGTATAACTATACTCTTGTATAAGACACAAGGTTTCTATACGACCCAAACATGGGTACACATACGTACAGTGTTTATGTACTCTAGTGAACTCGAGTGCCTGCTTAAAGCACAGTTGCAAACGCAGCAACAGTTCACCTGCTGATAGCTTACCACATGACTCTACACTCTGACTATTCAAAAAAAAACCCCCTTTAGAGGAATAAACAAAACTAGGTGATGACAGATGACAGTGTATTAGTAAACGATAGAGACTAGCTATACATAATCTAGAGAAGTTGGTATAGTGCGTCCATAAAAATGTGAAAATTAGTTTACCAAAATAATTATGCACCGCATCTGGGCTTGATAGCTATAAAAACTGTGGGCCTGAAAATAAAGACCAATATGAGATTTCTGAGAAGCAACCCCAGGTGTTAATTTGTGTAGGAAGTGAGGAATTATAGGATCTCTGAAGCTATTGGAACAGTGCATGGAGTGTCATCAGGATGTGGCCGGGGAGTACTATGTAGACCCCACATGGAAGCCTTGCTGAGTTGTGAACAACAGTCTCTCTCTAAGAGATGAGCTTATTTCCTCCCTATAAACTAAAGCAAATGTGATGGATACTTGGCAAGAGATGTGTATAGATCGTGGCCGTTGAACTACTCTACATAATGTTGGCGAATGTGCATTTTCCATTGCACACATTGCACAGTAAAATTCAGAGGAATACGGCTCGTTTCGCTCGCCAATTCTAAAGGAGAAGAAATGAAACGGTTGTGTGTTAGGGTAAGGTCGGCAAAGAGCACAGCAAACAATCTAACTGGGAAGTGGTGTACATCAACATATCTATTTTGCCTCAATTGCAAAAAAAATGCATCATCACCACAACAAGCTCAAAGTCATCAACTGACTCGATAATTACATACTCATTAAAACCACTAGTGTGTATGATTTTGCAACCTATTGAGCAGGCCTGCAGCAGAGGCCCAGTGAAGAAGGTAACTATATATTACGGAGCTAAGTAGGTGAAGAGGAGAAGATGAGAGAAAAATGCAGCACCCATTCACAGACCAGCAGGCACAAGAAAACTGCCCACTTGTGGGGAATAGGCAGGAAATTTGAGTACATTACCACCTCTTTAGCTCCTTCTACACTTCCCAGAGAGTTGCCACTTCAGCAAGGTTTAAGATTTGAAAAACTGAATGGTTAAATGGTTGATGGATATGCCATAGTCAGGTTGGGAATCTTTAAGAAAAATAGAAAAGATATCTGACCGCGACGTGATTTGAACACGCAACCTTCTGATCTGGAGTCAGACGCGCTACCATTGCGCCACGCAGCCACAACTAATAACCACCCAGCAAATTGTGTTCAAACCTATACATACAGTATTTACTCAACAAACCGAGATGAACGGCAAACACATCTATAGCACCAAAACCAAGAGAAAGACACAAAAACAAACAAAAACAGGACTAGAGCCTGACCTTCACAAAAGACGCCGGCGTCCTCAAAGTGGCGGCAGTTCAGTGGTGGAGCTGGTACAGTTGGAGATGCTCCTTCGTCTCCGTTGCAGGCCACGTCGTCCAGGTGGATTGAGCCAACGCCAGGCGAGAATATACCTCCAAAGGCTGCCCTCGCACCTGCAGTATTCCACACAGGTCCAGTCATATATATATATTGCACACATCATGAAGGACATAGGCTATAGGCACATGGTGCGATGTATGAAACAAAGGGAGATGCAACAAATTTCAACCACAGACCCAAAATTTTTCACGAAACACTCCAGTTTTAGTCCCACTACAGCATGGAATAGGCCATATTATAGCCCTTGCAATGATATAATATTTTCGATTACTGCCCAGTGTAGTGGGTTACATTTGTGTTAAGGTTTCAAGTGTGCAGGTTGTAGCCCTTATTCCAGCTCTACATGACATTTGCAGACAAAACGCAGAGAGCCACATACACATCATTACGAATTGCTGTTGTGCCCAATTATTGTGCAAACACTGTGCCCATAGCAATACACACCTCTCGCAGTACACTAGCTTACATAATAGTAATACAGCATACAACAAGCTCCTAACATGCTCGCTGCTCACATACCATCTGCTGCAAAGCCGAGCTGTCTGCACACTACTCTGGCGTCAGGCGGTCCCCAATTGTCGTCACACACTGTCCCCCAGACTCCGTCCTGACACACCTCCACTCTGCCCTCACGAGGTGTCGTTCCGTTTACCAGTCGCACAGACCCCTCCGCACACACTCTCCCATGAGGTCCTGGGAGACAGAACGATGTGTATACACTTTATGCTCACAAGTCGCAGAAGTTCG
This sequence comes from Geodia barretti, assembly GCA_030341885.1. Classification (NCBI taxonomy): domain Eukaryota; kingdom Metazoa; phylum Porifera; class Demospongiae; order Tetractinellida; family Geodiidae; genus Geodia; species Geodia barretti. The sequence continues at coordinate 42,744 of CASHTH010003903.1, read as the reverse complement.
ATTCCCACCCAGGATAGCTCTTCTTTTCTCCTTGGAAAAAAGGAGTTGTCCTGGGTGTAGTTGACTTGTTGGCTCTGCCTTTGCCTTGGCGGCCTCCTTACGTTTGCATGAGTCTTTGTGTAACTTAACCAAAGACTTAGTTAGTTTATTATGCCGGTTGACGGAGGGGCATTTTGCACTTGCAAATCCTCTGTTTAAGTAAGATCTATAGGCAGAGTTAGAGCGACACCTGGTATTATATGCCCAAGAATATTGGTTGTTTTCACTCATGCTTGGCAAGTGAGACTGTGATGACCGGAAATTATACCAGCAAGTTCACAGCCAGGGGGAGGAGAGCATGAACTAACTGGTCTACTACTGTCATTGGTATCAACCGGAGATTAAAGAGAGGGTTCTATTCAACAGCCACCATCTTTGTAGATATAGATGCCCACAAATTAACAAAAGTGCACGGCTTCATATGGAGTTATGGAACCTGTAGTATAATGGTTCTTCATCGATCTGATAACCTCCACTCTCAGTTGCAATACTCAGAGTTCACTACTCCGTTTATACTAACTTCAGGTTCCTATATACATGCACTCGGAACTCTATCAGATATGCAGCAATGGGAAATATTGCAGTGAGCTACGTTTTGAGACAACTGTGCTGCGTGTAGTGTTTCCATAGACTACATAAAGTTCGCCTGCCAAAAAACGGATTTGGGAGGAATGACAAACACGTAGCAGCACAGGTACACAAGTATAACTATTAGGAGTGTTCGTTACTGCTGCTATAAGCCAGTTATTTCATCACCTTAAAAAGCACGCTAATCCCTTCCACGATTAGCTACATAGCTGAGAGAATCGCATTGGTGCCCCACCTTACACAAACAGGGGGTCCCCTAAGACAACCTGCACCTATATAGCTAGCTACACCGTTCGTGTGCTGGGCTGTAAATATTCATCTGGAAACCAGCCACACAGAAATACAATGCTCAGTGGACAAAGCACAGTCATCAAGCTGTGTCCCCCGCCCGGATCCCAGCCAGAGAACAATTGCATGGACAGGCTTTTGAAATTGTGCCGTACCAGGGCGGACTGTGTGAGACAAGAACCTGGCAGAGAGGCATCCCCTACTAAAACACGGTACTGGCAGCTATCCAGAGCCGCGTTTACCGTCACGTCACACGACTGACCGTGAGCGGGTAAAATCTCAACCGTAACTACAGGTAAGAATGCAAGAGAGGCAGGCACCCACGACACGGACACGACGGGAAAATGCTTCACGTCTTTCGTTGCAGCAAAAAAAGTGCAAGTACGCGCCCGCGCCTACGCACGTGTGGCTGTAACTCACGTACTTTGCGCTTCCAGAGAAGGTAGCATGGCCCCACAGAAGAGCACTGTAGCAACCACCAGCAGGCGTGGAGGATGCTGCATCGCGACTTCTCTCTGAGCACCACTGCGGTTAAGTTTTGCCTTGGCTCCAAAAGACCGTCCAATTTTATACAGGGCCGTAGTTCCCCGCATGTGCGTATGCGCATGCGCACTGTTTTGCGCCCTAACACTCTTTACGACGTAGACAAGGAGCGTTTTTGCACAAATATCGCCTCTATAATAGAGCAATTGTGTTTTCATTTCACCAGGAGTAGTCAAGCCAAAGTCAGAGTTCATGAATACAGCCTTACAAGGGGCACATTGCATAAAAAGATACATCAACAGTTGCAGATAGCTAATGTCGCAGTTCTCAATTGTGTCAGTAGACAATCTACAGTCAGAGCAGGGAGGGAGTTGCATAGAGTAAGAGAATGTGCTCAGATATACATATAGGACTAAGGTGTAGGCCATCGTGTGGTTGGATCTAGCTACGCATGCGCATTGCTTCTCACATCAAATCAGGGCAGGCAACCCTAATGTGGCGCCAGTGGAAAAAGACCAGGAGAGCAACATTCGCTGGTTGCGTCGCCACCATTGCCGGTGCAAAATATGTATCCTGTAAAAAGGAGAGCAAAGTACGACTAAAACCTCTCTCTGGAGGTCGTAGCGTGGCAGTGATAGGGGCCGGAGTTGGCGGATGCAGCTCCGCGTATTTCCTTCGCCGGCTCTGCGGCGACGGTCTCGATCTGCACGTCTTCGAGAAGGCCGTGGTCGGAGGACGGACTGATGTGATCGAGTTTGACGGGCACAAGTACGAGAGCGGAGGAGCCGTGATGCACAGCAGCAACAAATACCTCGCCGACTTCGCGGAACAATTCGGTGGGACACCTCCCCCATTTTACATAATAATTATGAGCAATTTCTGATGCTCCATGCAGGGCTGCCTACTCTTCAGGCGAAAGACGTTCCTTCCACACCCGGGGCAGTTTTCAACGGGAAGAAGTTCATCCTGACGCTGGGTACATGTGGCATTTGCACAGACCTGAAGCTCCTGTTCCGTTACGGACTGAGCACCGTCCTGTTTCAACTCTACCTCCGCTCGGAACTGAAGCAATTCTCAACTGTCTATCAGCTGCAGTCAAATGGAGAGGCATTCTCCAGTGTCCCCGAGCTTCTCAGTGCAATGGGAGGAGAGGAATTCGTCCAACAGACTCAATTCACAGCCCAAGATTACTTTGTTGGGAAGCTCGGCTGGTCGCAGAAAATGATCAATGAAATATTTGTTGCCGGTCTGCGGGTTAATTATGGCCAGGATTCCACAGTTGATGCCTTTACTACAATGGTCTCCATGGCAGGGGCAGAGAGTGGCAGTCTGTGGAACGTGGTCGGGGGGAATAAACAGATACCGGAGAGGGCACTCCAGTGGTCAAAAGCCACCTTCCACCATTCAGAGGTCCTGAACATAACTCGAGTCGACAAGGGGGATAGCTCGCCTCCTAAGTACAGAGTTTCCTACCAGGATGTAGGGTCATCTTCCGCTAAGTCGGAGGAGTTTGACGCCGTGATATTTGCTAACCCGCTCCCGCTTTCACACGTTAGCTTCACTGGATTCCTCGAGCCCGTGTACACTCCTATATCAACCTCTCCTTACCACCGCACAGTGGCAACGTTTGTCAAGGGCGAACTGAACCCGGCATTTTTCGGTCTCGATAGCTACGGTAAGGACTTTCCTTTTGACATAATGACAACAGCTGCAGTCCCAGAGGAAATCTCCTTCCCCCTCTGCTCGATTGGTTTACAGATTCCATCTGAGGCTACGGCTGAGATGGTCAAGCAGTACTTGACACCAGTTAATGAAAAACCTGAAAGAGTCTGGAAGCTGTTCTCCACACGTCCATTGACGCACGAGGAACTTGATCGACTGTTCTTGAAGCGAGGTGAAGTTGTGGCCGTCGACTGGAGAGCTTACCCTCAGTACAGTCCTCCCGAGCAATTTCCAAAGTTTGTGCTGGATGATGGCGTCTTCTACGTCAATGCTATTGAGCTGGCTGCCAGTGCCATGGAGATGTCTGCTGTGGGAGCCATGAACTGCTCTCTCCTGACCTGGAAGCATCTCTCTCAACTTTGATCATCAATGTTGAGTATAGAGATTCAGTAGTGATACATACAAGTATTATAGTGATTGATTCTCCCCCTTCTCCACTGGCCAGAAACAATGCCAACTTGCCTGCACTCGTACTCGAATACAGAGGAATAGACACCTTAGTGCAAGTCTTTAATGTTTGGTGTCATTGTGGTGGTGTAGTGTTTTTGACAATTATAAGCGCATGAGTATATACCAGATCCTGATCTCAACTAAACCTCCTGGGGGGGGGTGTTTTTCCAGCGCCCTCTCAAATGAATCTTAATCATGTGTCATACAGCTCGTGCACTCGTGTAATTTATGCACATGTGCATCTGCTTCAACGATTGCCGCAATACAGACCATTCACAATCAATGGTATACAGTAATTATGACCTCCAAGTGCTCAGATTGAGATGTGCATGTGATGATACTAAAATCTGTGTGTAACTCATCCCTGACAACTGATCAGGGACAGATTGTTTTCAAGAGTCGTTTCTTTGCCACCGCAGAGGAGGTAGAACAGGTTTTCCTACATATTGTCTTCATAGGCAATCTGCCTCGATCCAAGTATAGAGATCTCGAAGAGAAACCCGAGTCAAGAAGTTGTCAATGCTCATGGATGGTCACATGTGACAGGGGAGTGTCAAGGAAAGGTTATCATTTCACCCTAGGCGCGCATGCGCAGCTGGGGGTTTACTGGCGTGTCTGTCAGTCTGTCCGTTCCACGACATCTGATCTCACTTCACGAGCCATCAATCGCTCCACAAACAATACAACGTATTCAGCGTCGGGTATAGGTCGAAAATTAGAGAGCCCGCGCTCTCGGTTTCTGAACTCTTTCTCATAGGCTCCAACTGTGTCAGCGGAAAATTATGTTACACGCATACGTACCAAGTTTCATCTCCATGAGTGGTATATACCGTTAGCAAGCCTAATCTTCGGGACAGCCCCGGATTTTTGTCCCTGATCCCCGGAAGCTTTGCTATAATTCCCGGATTCCGGCGATCTCGCGATCTCGCGATTTCACGTGGAAAAGTTAGGATATATGTATTGTGTAACCACCACATTCGAGGGGTATGTGTGTCGTGACTATTTCTTCCGCGTGCGTGAAATAGGCAGACTACGCGCGCCACAGTTACGTAAGAACCACATGACTGCACTAGCGGCGGTAGACCCTCTAATATTCGGCTACATTGTCATTACGCAATACAAATTTGACTGCGCGTGTCGAAGCGAGGGGGGCGGTGGGCTGACAAACACAAAGCAGAGCTTCTTCGCGCGAATCGGAGCACTTACCGCTGCGTTTATAAACCCTACAGCATTGTTGTGCCCCTGGAAAGTCTCCATTAACGCCGATCTCCATCTGGAAGGAGTAGAGTCTATGGCCAGCAACGTCAGTGGTCCAGAAGTAGGGGGGTTGTCTCCAGGCTGCGTAATGGATGCGCATCAGGGACTCAGAACCGTTTTTCCAGGTGCCAGGAGCTCGAAAAGGCCCTTTATATGCACCGTAGTCCGGCGAATCCTGGGCATGAAGATGGCCACGTGCAGCCAGAGCTCTAGAACACTGTACATCAACATCAAATCCGCACTCGACGCTGCCCTTCGCCCCCTCGCCGGCGTCATGGCTGCAACAACTGTCAGAGGAGGCGAGAGCGCCGGGACCCCTGTCTGTCCCCTGTGTCGCTGCCTCATGATCCGCCCCGTCTGTTTGCCGTGCGGACATTCACTCTGCAAGCCGTGTCTCGCCCGGAGCACCAACAACCCGCTGTTCTGCGGCAGCGGAAGACATCGCACCGACCCTGTCTGCGCCCGCTGTCCGCGCTGCCAGCAGAGCTGGCCCGTCGTCCCGCCGGGAATGGAGGAGGACAGAAGACCCACCGTTGTCCTCCAGAACGCGTTCATTCGCTGGTACCCCGGCTGGGCGGAGTGCTGCAAGTACAGAGAGGAGGGAAACCGATTTGCACAGGAGGGAAACTTTGCCCTGGCTGTCCAGTACTACCACAAAGCTCTCGAGACTGGTAAGCCTCGCTATTGCAGTGTCTTCACTTCTCCATAGGCAGCATTGTACTTGGTGGTTAGTCATAGCTTTATCCATAGGAGCACCAAGCGGATAAAAGTGGCCAACACCGTGAACGTTTTGGTGCAGTTATGCACTCATCGTCATGTGCGATGGATGAGCCTATCAAGTGTAGGGGCCATAGATCATTGTTGTACTGTAGAAAGATAGTCGATGTGTGTACGCTAGTCCCCAAATGGCCTGTTGTACAATGTTGAGTAAGACATTTAGAAGGAAATGTATGCATGTACACTTGCCTTCATGTCATGCTTCTTTTGTGCATTGCCAATGAGTTAGCACATTCCTTTTCAGCTTCTCTACTGTTTTGTATGGACATTAACACAGTACACTTCCCCCTCTTCTTCTCCCTCTCTCTCTTCCTCCACCCCCCCCCCTCACTCACTGTCTGCAGGGATTCCAGATCACCGGGTGCTCAGTAACAGATCTCGTGCCTACCTTGCAATGGAGCAACTCAGTGAAGCCTTGGTCGACACTGAACTCTGCTGCAAACTGAAACCCACCTGGCCGAAGGTCAGCAGACTACCACCGAGAAGCAATACTATAGCCAATTTATTGAAGTAAAGATACCTCCCACTGCCAGAGCTATGTAACTGCATAAGTTGTTTTTATATACAGTGAAACAAGGTGTATATCAGGAGAGCTTTTGTCCTAGTTTTGCCACCAAATTGCTTCTCTGTAGAAGTGCTGCTGTAGAAGTTTCTGCATCTGGTAATCCATGAAATGATAGAGTTACAAGCCTGACGAAAAGCCCCAAGTGTTATGCTTACTTTTCTAAGTTGTTGTACCCACATGCTCACTCATCCATTCTCCGGTAACGTTAAGTTTGGTGACTAGTTGCCTGCATTTCTTACAGACTTACTTATAGGAACAAGATTAAGTGTTACAGAGCATTCATACTGCACACGCTTCCACACTAATATTCACAGGGTACACTGTATTATGTTTCTAAGCTTGATCACACGCTTCCAAAATGGCTGCCAGCTTGTGCATCATGCTACACCATGCTAGCACACGCGCCTGGAGAGCAGCTCCTAGCGCATGACATTGGTAGGGAGCATAATTATTACTGCTGCATGACCAGCTGAACAGATGGTTCTGTGGCCATAATACATGGTAATTGAAGTGGGTCCATCTTATAGTATAGTCATCTCAATTGTGTACATGGCACTTGTCTAATGCTTAAAACTGCCAAACTTTAGCGACAGACAGACAGACAGACAGACAGAGCAGACAGACAGAGACAGGCAGGCAGACAGGCAGACAGACAGACAGACACAGACAGGCAGGCAGGCAGACAGACAGACAGACAGACACAGACAGGCAGGCAGACAGACAGACAGACAGACAGGCATGCACGTAAAAAGCCCTCGCTGTGCATCGCTACATGTGCATGCCAACCATTCACTAGCTGATATACTGTAAGATGTTGAACGAGAGAAGGAAGGACGCTAGCCGAACCCTTTTGGACATTCGAGCTATAATAGGATGCTGTACACATGTTGCTGGTAAGTATTTTATCATTATGTGTTGTGTTCTCTCATCTCTCAGGGCCACTTCAGGAGAGGTGCAGTGTTGGAGAGTCTGGGTCGGTGGGAGGAGTCCCTCGCCGCCTACTTCCTCTGTCTCCACTTCAGCAGTGGTTCCACTGACGTCACTCCCATCATATGCCAGGTAAGCGTAGCTTTTAGAAATGACCTGGTAGTACATACATATATGGTTTTAACTGCGGAAATACACAGACCAGTGATTAGTGTGAGTGTATAGAAGACCATATTTTGAGTGGAGGTTGTAGCTCAGTGCATAGTGCACCGGACTTCCAGTCACGATGCCCGAGTTTAACTCCCAACAGACGTTGGGTACCATTGTGTCCTGGCCTGTATATTTCAACAATTTCTTCCTCTATGGTTGCATTTTCGTGAGTGAATACGTGAGTTGCAGGCACAAAATTGTGAAATTTCAGTTGTGGTGTGTGTGTGGCATTGTCAGTTTGATCTTGGTGGTTGGTAAACCCAGGCTATCTTGTCTGGAATGACATAACTAATGTTTGCATAATGACCCTTGAGATAATATGTTGTGTTAGAGATAAGTTACTAACTACATTCTATAGCTTTGAACCGCCCTACGTGATGTTCATGCATGCACATTGTCAACCTTACTATAGTAGATTTACCAACTGGTAAATTATCATGGACGTCCAGTGAGAAACGTAACATAGTGTCTCTATGAACAACAGATCATTGATCGCCACCTCCCTGATCGCAATTGCACCTCGTTTTCCTTTGAGCTGACTAGTCGAGTGGTGGAGATATGTCGCTCGAGGCTGGCAGCCGACTGTTCCTCCACTACAGACTTCTCAGAGGAAGAGAAGGACGACAAAATCCCTCACCATCTACTGGACCAGTCCGATTTCGAGTGCATCCTCTGCACTGGGTGAGCCAATAGCACACTCTGGTGCCCAACTATTTAGTGAGTTTGGTTCAAACGGACAGTATGTAGATGCAGTGGAACCCCTCTAATCCAGACACCAATTGGACAGATATCAGTGTGTCCACATTAGCGACGTTTAGGGGTTAAAATTACATGGCAAGAATTCACTCTTCTGGAAATAAAATGTGTCCTCTGTTGGGTGTCCTTGTTTCAGGGGTATTGTTAGACAAGGGTTCCGCTGTATTTGGTAGATGGTCATTGCAAACTGCACATTATTGCTCTTAACTGCTGTTTTTGCTCGTTTGAATTCCAAAAAAACCTTCCAATTTCTGAAATTTCTGTATTGGTGGAATTGGGAATCCGCAAATTTTTTTCATCTGCAACGAAACAATTATCATTTTCTACCGAATCGGAAGGTTTACTCCAGAGTTTCCTGATTCTACTTTACAATGCATTGAGTGGCAGGCTCAGCGAAAAATGTTTTCTGGGAGAGTGGTTATTTTATCCATAGTTCGGGGGAGGGGGCTGAGCCGTTATCAGGAGAGGGGACACATATTTGCATCATATGAGGTGGTGGCTGAGTGAGAGAGGGTATCCAAGAAAGGGTTGAAGGGAAGAGAGGGAAGCACATGGGGAGAATCCAGTTGCATCATGGCAGTGTTTACACACCAACTGGAAGCCGAGAGGAAGCTGTATCTTGCACGATGTGATCCACTTTGTGTAGTAAAGGTGGGGGTGTGTGTGTGAGTGTGCTGTGTGGATGGCCAATTATGCTGTGGAATTTCGACTGTGCTGCATGTCTCAACAACTTGGTATCGAGGCAAGGCAAACAAGTCAACTATGTTATTCTCATCTTACATTAGAGAAATACAATCTATGCATGGCTCTAACATGCACACACACACACCGTGTCTGTCTAGTACGAGGCGTCTGTCTTCCAGATTTTGGCTGGCTGCTTGCCTCAAACTGCAAATGCGAGTGTTTGCTATGATCTCGAGTAATACCCTGCTCTATGAGGTAGTGACTTTGATCTGCCCATGCAAAGTATATATATACATGATACGGAACTCTACTCTCTCCCTCTATCTAAAATCTATTCATTATTGCTCAATGGTCCTAAATGCCAGCAGGCCATGATTTCTAGATGTGCCCACCTGCATATCGGAGTATTTAACTACATCCACACGTGCATCATCCCACACTGTGCATTCATGGGCTTCCACGTAGTAATTAGTGCATGCTCCGTATACAGTTAGCCTTGATGTGCAGTGCATGACCTGCACTTGTCACTGGGAGAGTGAACTGAGCTACAAATGCTAGCCACGTTTGGGTATGCTTCTTTGATTAGCCGACACTTAGAAATGCAGGGCATGAGGGGACTTCCTGGAGTGTGATCCGGACTTTCTGTGTGTGTGTGTGTGTTACACTTTCCAGGTCGTTTCATTGTGGGCCGAAGTATGACCTGTATGGGAGGCCTATGTATAAGGGGAATGTTATGCAAGTATGACTTGTATTGCACGTGTGTGGTTGTGTTGATGTGTAGCTACATTGGTTTGCACATGTGTTCAAATGCAACATTACATATATATACAAGGTAGAGATATGACTCGTGGCCGTGGCCGTGGCGTGGTGTATATTTCAATTGTACCTTGACCCCCGATGGTTGTGTTAGGTGTGATTAAGAAAACATCCCTGCATGAGCACATGACTTAGTGTGTGGTCCGATTGCTAGAGCCCAGATGTGTGACAGAGTTTACACACGCAATGTTGCAGTGCCCAGACAGGACAGCATGAGCTGCTGTCCTGTCTGGGCACTGCAACATATTTGTTGGATATCCCTAGGGAATGACATGTATGAACCCTGCTTGCACATGTAGGATTGTATAGGTATCACTAAGTATGGTAGTACTTAGTGTATGGGGATGGGCATGGTACCTAGCATCATAGATGTATGGGGCTATGATAGGGAGTTTTTATATACTTAGTACACCGTGTAAGTTGGTGTACATGACTGTAATGTCATGTCCACTCTGTAGGCTGCTGGACAAGCCAGTGACAGTAGCCTGTGGCCACTCCTTCTGTCAGCACTGTCTCTCTCGTTCGTTTGACCACACCCCCTTCTGTCCCGTCTGCAGATCTCCACTAGCTGAGGTCAGTATATACCAATACCATTGTAACTAAAAACTTCTGCGACAAAAAACTCTCCAAATTGTCAAAGTATTTTTAGTGCAAAAAATTTGCCTATGACGTCAGCCCATACATAAAGTTTGCATTTAGACGATTCGCTGTCGCCGCATTACGTGTGAGTCACAATGGTGAAGCTTTGAAACTAAGGAATTTGTGTGCATATTATTGCTCCCTCCTGCACATCATCTTGCAGTTTGTTTTGCTGTATGGAGGTATGTAGATAAAACGGCCCTCCCACTCTTCCCTGTCTTGCTGTTTTGCCGTAAGCAGGCAGTAATGTTTATAACGTTCCTCCAGTAAAGGCTATTAGTTAGTGATTCTGTTGCCAGTCTGTCTGTGAAAGGATGCACCTCTCCCCAAGTCTCTATAGTGGTGTATAGCAATGCCTCTAGAATACAGGGAACTAAACTGTTTACATACATGCTTCCCTGTAGGTTTAGTGTTGGTATGAGTATATACACTGCCCTTGTAAACTTTCATGTTTGTGGCATTTATGTGAGTGGTGTTGGTGTTTGTGTACACGCTTTGGGACTCTGTCTGTCTGTGTGCCCATGTGAGTGTGTGCTTCTTCCTTCTTGCAGGGTTTTGTCCAGTATGCAAGGATGTCGGGAAAGATGGTAAGTGTACAGGTCATGTTGTACTAACACATGACAACAATGACATGCATGCCACGATATCCCCAATGATAGCAACTTACATCATGTGTAGTAACCAAGTTATATAGTACAAATAGCATTCTTCGCCGGATAACCTCCAATTGTATCGGTCATGGATAGTTGCATGTCAATCACATACTAAACTTTAATTAATAGTAGTGTATAAGGCGGTCAAATGTAACTGAGCGTATAATATTACTTAATCATGGCTTACCGCTACCCCTAGACCCTTATATAGCATACTGTATATTGAAACTACCAACAACATTTGCTCCTTTTGTGACCATCATTTAGTAAATCCTGATTTATACCCAAACGTATTAGCCACTAACCTATGTCACTAGCTAACGATTTTCATGTTGAGCTCATTGTTATATTATACTACATGCAAAAGGGAATGTTCCTATTGTAGACCAAACTAAGGGTGTGACAGTGCTGTTTGTGACAGTGCTGTTTGTGAGTGTGCTGTTTGTGAGTGTGCTGTTTGTGAGTGTGCTGTTTGTGAGTGTGCTGTTTGTGAGTGTGCTGTTTGTGAGTGTGCTGTTTGTGACAGTGCTGTTTGTGAGTGTGCTGTTTGTGACAGTGCTATTTGTGAGTGTGCTGTTTGTGACAGTGCTATTTGTGAGTGTGCTGTTTGTGAGTGTGCTGTTTGTGAGTGTGCTGTTTGTGAGTGTGCTGTTTGTGAGTGTGCTATTTGTGAGTGTGCTGTTTGTGAGTGTGCTGTTTGTGAGTGTGCTGTTTGTGAGTGTGCTGTTTGTGAGTGTGCTGTTTGTGAGTGTGCTGTTTGTGAGTGTGCTGTTTGTGAGTGTGCTGTTTGTGAGTGTGCTATTTGTGACAGTGCTATATATATATACTCCATAGAATGTTGATGAACTGCTGGAGCGTGTACTTCATAAGCATTTCAGAGCAGCGTGTGAAGAGAAGAGGAGGCAGAAGGAGGCAGAGAGAGCGCATAAATTAATGTGAGGTTTTGCTCAATCTAGTCTTGGTAAAATTATACCTATTGCAGTACTCTACTAGCAACGCATTTTTGGAGAGTGAAGCACCGAGGGTTAATAATAATATCGTTCCAATCACCCAGGGTCGGTGTGAGCGAGAGTGAGGAGCTGCCGGTGTTTGTCTGTACCATGGCCTTCCCGAGTCTCCCGTGTCCACTGCACGTCTTTGAGCCTCAGTATCGCCTAATGCTGCGGCGCTGCGTGGAGTCCGGAGGGAGACGGTTTGGAATGTGCTACCCAATCGACGGTGGGAGGTACGTTTGTAAGGGTAGAGGGAATGTGTCAGTACATAAGGGCTGAAATCAATAGGGTTTCCAGCTTTAAGTATATACCATTTCTAAGTTTAAAACTGCAAAATTCCCTTAAAATCCAAAGCACTTCACAAAGCCCACCATTAGCATAGCAGGACCTTTTCAAAGGGGAAAAAGATCAACAGCGAATTTTGCATATAAAACGTTTGTGGATTCCAATGCCCCCTTCCACCAACTTTTACAGAGGGTTATAAAAACTGTGGAATTCCTAAAGTTGTCCCTCTCTCCTCTATACGACACGTTAATTCATGATCAAGATTTCCTACACTTTGCACAACCCATTTTGAAACTGAGTTTTGCACAACCCATTTTGAAACTGAGTTTTGCATCCTTGAGAATCCATACATAGATGTCAAGTTTCACGAGCGAGAAGAATGAAATGTTGACAGAACTCTCTTTACCTCCAGCTTCAGCTCCTACGGAACGGTTCTGTACATCAACACAGTGGAGCACACGGCAGACGGTCGATCGCTCATCACCACAACCGGAGAGAAGAGATTCGAGGTTCTCCACAGGTCAACTTGCGACGGCTACAACACGGGCATGGTTCGTTTCATCGAGGACGAGCCAGTCACCAACCCCTGGGAGATTGGTGAGACCCTATTTAATTAACCCTTTGGGCGCCATTTACATATATGATTATATGCACAGAGCCTCCATAAGTGCATAAGAATTTATATTATTGGGCGGCCCCTCAATCATTACACAAACTCTAAATGGATTTAGTGCAGTGTTTGTAGGATAGTCGAATCAGCACATTGGAGTACATTCGGGATGATATTATATTATAAGATTCATATATATTAATTATGATTGTCTGTCAGATGATCGGTGCATTAGGATATTGAGGATGTAACAAATTGTACATGAAAAGCATACTAGCCATAGAGAATAGAAAACCAGAAGTCACCCATCACGTATCTCGTGATCTGACTAGTGATGAAAGTATTTTAAGCTTGATTCAGGAGAACCGTCTGTGCTCTGTGCTCCAATCAACATCACGTAGTAATCAAGCCCGATTACATAACATGGGTTGTTAAATTCTAAGAAACTGTAATGTAATACTACAGTTTGCCGTGCATGTGCGCTCTTCCTCCCTCCCCGAAATAAGGATGCCTTCCACTAACGTAAAGTTTCAGTGGAATGCTGTCCAGGAATTTGACATGCTATTCAGTTCGGTAGTTCTTCCGCTTTTAGTTATGAGCCCTCCCCCTCCCCTCCTGCCAGTCAGTATGTCTCAAGTCATGCCTCTATTTCCCCTGTGTCTGTCCCCCACAGTGAGCCTGAGATCACTACAGGAGGAAGTGTTTGATCATGCCAAGCAGTGGCTGGAGGCCCTCCCGGTCTATGCCAGGGTAAGACTGTGCACGACACTCACTGACTGACTGCCCCCACGTTTAATCTGGTCTGAAACTGGTGACAGGGGGCACGTGTGTAGCAGTCAATTCTACACACTAGGAGCCTAGCCCCATAGACCACTGTACATTTGCCCCACTTCCCACTTACAACGTAATATATTCTGCTTGGTTGGTATATAGTAGGTCCCTTTGCTCCCCACAGCTGCTCCTGACGCAGACAGTGTGCTGTCCTCTACCAGGGATAGACCCCCACCCCGAGAACTGTCCGTCTGGGCCCATGTGGGTCTGGTGGTACGTCAATGCCCTCCCTACCAACCCCCAACGCAAGATCGCCTTTCTCAAACTCACCTCCCTCCGAGAGCGCCTCCTGATGCTCAAAGACAGTCTTCACCTGCCAATACCCACTGTCTCTGCCAATGGGTATGACTCACGGGAGGTACACTCTGGGCACCAACTGACTGCTACACACTAGTAGTTGCTGTTTCTCTGCGTCCTTTGGTTGTCTCTTTGCAATGCCTTATTCTGTTGTGTGTGTTCTTGATTTTTTAACCCGTGTATGCTATCAAATGAAACTTATTTATGTGATGAACAAGTGATCAAGCGCAGGCAATTATTATATTATATAGAGTGACCAAGTCAGGTAAAGACCATTCTGGCCACATTGGCAGAATGATCAGTTGGCAATGCTCTCCACATTATCATGGAACAGTACAAGTTGCTAGGCTCCTAATTTAATCTTCCTTCTATGCACTGATGTACACGTTGACCTGCCCGATTACTTACCACCACCTGACACCCAGGTCCCTCTCCGTTAACTGCTTCTCAGAGCAGAGGAGTAGTTGTGGGCGTAAGCATGTGGCCTGGACGGCCAAGCCGCGACTCAACCCCTTGGTCACCATGCCTGACCTGATTGCTGCTTAATTAGTCCCGCTTGCTCTGCCCACTTATTAGCTGAGGCACTAGACCATGAGGGATAATTGACACATTTGCCTCAGGCCACTTGCAAATCGCAGCTTGTGGTTGGGTTGAGTACACAACTTGTCCATCCAGCACACACACTTGATCACATCAGTATAAACTGATGGAGAACAATAACAAACACATTAAAGGGGTGGGGTTGGGAGGGAAATTTTTTGAGCTCGTCTGGCTATGCTTCCAGCTGCCCGCTTACCGAAGTCTGACTGTCCACACGCATGCGCTCTATGATACCAAACGTTTCTGAGGTGCGCATGCGCCCATCGTCCTTATTCTGTCTGACTCCTCGGCCTAGAATATTAACTAGGTTTAATCCAGGTATTAAACCACATTTGCTATTGTTGATTGCAACACTCATGATAGAAAGCTGGGCAAGGTCACTTAGCATTGCGTGGTTCTGGTGGTTCATGGGTTGCATCAAAAAAAAGCAAAAGGTGGTCAACCCTCACGGTCAGATGTGTCCAGCATTATCTGACTACAGCATAATCATTCCTCTGGTGACCTTGTATGACACAACAAGATCTCTCGATGAAGCTGACACCTTTGCCGCTTTTTGATCAAGGTATTTGTGTAACACACATCAAAGTAGAAATGGAATTTTCGCACACAATTGGGAGCATTATGCACACGTTGACATTCCTTGCAGTGTGGTTGAAGGTTTAGTGGTATTTTAGTGGCTTCACACAAACAATCTAGAAGGGCTAAACAGCTGCCTGGTGCTAGTCTTGGAGCTTGAGAATGTTTCTCTTCTCCAAGTCCTCCATTTCCTTGAGAACGTATGCCACGCTGTAGCGTAGTTCGTGGAACTTGCTCACAGGTATCTGTAGCAATAGGAACACATCATTACATGCATGGAATGATCACCAAGGAGCCTGTAGCAATAGGAACACATCATTACATGCATGGAATGATCACCAAGGAGCCTGTAGCAATAGGAACACAATCATTACATGCATGAATGATCACCAAGGAGCCTGTAGCAATAGGAACACATCATTACATGCATGGAATGATCACCAAGGAGCCTGTAGCAATAGGAACACATCATTACATGCATGGATGATCACCAAGGAGCCTGTAGCAATAGGAACACATCATTACATGCATGGAATGATCACCAAGGAGCCTGTAGCAATAGGAACATCATTACATGCATGGAATGATCACCAAGGAGCCTGTAGCAATAGGAACACATCATTACATGCATGGATGATCACCAAGGAGCACAAAATGCTCTTGAAAGATCCTTATGACTGCTGTTCCTATAGCTCTTTAACAACAAATAATGACCTACACCAGTAGGTAGGAAGATTTTCGGACAAAGGGGGGCTCCACACGCATGCGCAAAGAACAAATAGGCGCTGCCACACCCACTGATTTTCTACGCGCGAGCCCGAGAAAATATAGGGGGGTGCCAGCCCCTGGAGCCCCCGCGGTTCCTATGCCACTGTACACACAGTTCTGTGAGAAGCTACCCATGAATATGAGTGGGTGATTCATTGTGGCTTGATATTGTTATGCATCCCCGCTCACACTCAGGCCCTGGTTCTATGCAGTCACACTTGTATATACAAGTATGTGCAATGACAACAGAGTGGCATATCCATTCAGTCACGCTCCTGGTAGCCTTTATAAACTCGTGATGCCAGAGAGAGAAGTTGCCCTATGCTCTGCTGATGAGGGCCTGAAACAGCTGTCCAGAGCTCCACATCTTTTTTCTCTTGGCATCACATGGTCTAATACCTTCATGAGGTGGACACATGGGGTGTATAATAGACAAGGGGCTAGTTCAAGCACTGAACAACAGGTCTAGTCTTACACCAGCAAGCAGCTCAGTCTAAAGGTGACCAGGCACACAAAGGACTCACAGGTCTTACACCAGCAAGCAGCTCAGTCTAAAGGTGACCAGGCACACAAAGGACTCACAGGTCTTACACCAGCAAGCAGCTCAGTCTAAAGGTGACCAGGCACACAAAGGACTCACAGGTCTTACACCAGCAAGCAGCTCAGTCTAAAGGTGACCAGGCACACAAAGGACTCACAGGTCTTACACCAGCAAGCAGCTCAGTCTAAAGGTGACCAGGCACACAAAGGACTCACAGGTCTTACACCAGCAAGCAGCTCAGTCTAAAGGTGACCATGCACACAAAGACTCACAGGTCTTACACCAGCAAGCAGCTCAGTCTAAAGGTGACCAGGCACACAAAGGACTCACAGGTCTTACACCAGCAAGCAGCTCAGTCTAAAGGTGACCATGCACACAAAGGACTCACAGGTCTTACACCAGCAAGCAGCTCAGTCTAAAGGTGACCAGGCACACAAAAGGACTCACAGGTCTTACACCAGCAAGCAGCTCAGTCTAAAGGTGACCAGGCACACAAAGGACTCACAGGTCTTACACCAGCAAGCAGCTCAGTCTAAAGGTGACCAGGCACACAAAGGACTCACAGGTCTTACACCAGCAAGCAGCTCAGTCTAAAGGTGACCAGGCACACAAAGGACTCACAGGTCTTACACCAGCAAGCAGCTCAGTCTAAAGGTGACCAGGCACACAAAGGACTCACAGGTCTTACACCAGCAAGCAGCTCAGTCTAAAGGTGACCAGGCACACAAAGGACTCACAGGTCTTACACCAGCAAGCAGCTCAGTCTAAAGGTGACCAGGCACACAAAGGACTCACAGGTCTTACACCAGCAAGCAGCTCAGTCTAAAGGTGACCAGGCACACAAAGGACTCACAGGTCTTACACCAGCAAGCAGCTCAGTCTAAAGGTGACCAGGCACACAAAGGACTCACAGGTCTTACACCAGCAAGCAGCTCAGTCTAAAGGTGACCAGGCACACAAAGGACTCACAGGTCTTACACCAGCAAGCAGCTCAGTCTAAAGGTGACCAGGCACACAAAAGACTCACAGGTCTTACACCAGCAAGCAGCTCAGTCTAAAGGTGACCAGGCACACAAAGGACTCACAGGTCTTACACCAGCAAGCAGCTCAGTCTAAAGGTGACCAGGCACACAAAGGACTCACAGGTCTTACACCAGCAAGCAGCTCAGTCTAAAGGTGACCAGGCACACAAAGGACTCACAGGTCTTACACCAGCAAGCAGCTCAGTCTAAAGGTGACCATGCACACAAAGGACTCACTGAGTCAATGTATGTAACAATGTATAATATTACTATGATTAAAAGGATCATGGATCATATATGGCACACTTAGTTAATCAATTGCTCTCGTAAAGAATCTGCAGGATGGATCAAAATACACCAGTTATGCGGGGGAGATACAAAACCCACGGTACAAGCCAAGAAGATTAGCATAACAAAGCAGCAATACCACTCAGAGTTACACAAGCTTGACTCTCTCTCTCCTTGTGCAGTCTATTAGTCCTTGTGGTAAAGGACTTGGAATGTGTATATGTACGACCAATGTGTATAATTATCTGTAGCGTTGTCGGAACACCTCTCCCCATAAAATACAATTTTTCGAGATGTACACACAAGTAATATTTGTAAACAACGTGTGTGCCGAAGTGTGTCTGTTTGTTGGAAAGTACGGTACATCCCACAATTCTACTCGGAATTGTGATGTCCTTTTGCGCAGGGCACACAGTTGCATGGCTAACCTCTCCACACATACCGCAAGGCAACCGTCACAAAACACTACACGCACTAATTGGCTAGTGGGACCCCGTTGTGCAAGTGTCAATTTTACCTCTTATTATACACTACCTGTAAGTTAATGCTACCCAACAACACTTCGTGTACTAGTAATTGATAGTGTATTTTGATCCATCCTGCAGATTCTTCTACATAACGAGAAACCCCACTGAACTTTTTCTCTCCTAAATACTGACCAGTTTTGGTTCACTATGATGATAATACTAAGACTCTACACACATAAGCCCACATACGGTAGCGTAGTACAACTTCCTAGATCTTGACAGCTGACTATCCATCAAGTGGTAAAGACTCAGTGAGTCCTTTATGTGCATGGTCACCTTTAGACTGAGCTGCTTGCTGGTGTAAGACTAGACCTGTGTTCAGTGCTTGAACTTGCCCCTTGTCTATTATACACCCCATGTGTCCACCTCATGTTTAGTGTGTCCACCTCATGTTTAGTGTGTCCACCTCATGTTTAGTGTGTCCACTCATGTTTAGTGTGTCCATCTCATGTTTAGTGTGTCCACCTCATGTTTAGTGTGTCCACCTCATGTTTAGTGTGTCCACCTCATGTTTAGTGTGTCCACCTCATGTTTAGTGTGTCCACCTCATGGACTGTGGTGCTCATGGCCGGCCACTCAGTTGTCATTGCACATACAAGTGTGACTGCAAATTACATCATAGAGCCAGGGCCTGAGCGTGAGCAGGGGTGCATAACAAGCCACAATGAATCACCCACTCGTATTCATGGGATAGCTTCTCACAGAACTGTGTGTAGGTCATTATGTATTAGTTAAGGTATAGGCGGCGGGCGTACTCCTGTACTCGCCAAGACACCTGACATTAACTGATTTGTAGTCCAACTAGCCAATAACAATGCTGAATTTCTGCTGCAGCATCCTGCACTAATGACTAATGACTGTTGTGTAAACTTTGGAAGCCAGACAATTTGCACTAGCCTAGCGCTAGATGTGTGATAAGGACTTCCTGTCCAATACTGATACTGGTGCAGCCCTCAGCTCACAGCTCAGAATACAGCGCATATTATATTCCAAGCACGGGTTTTTTGAAGTTGGACTTGTTAAAGAGCTATAGGAACAGCAGTGTCATATGACTAGGATCTTATTATACACTATCTATAGTTTTTGCTACTCAACAACGCTTTGTGTACTAGTAATTGATTAACACTATGGCCTTATTGCCGAGCGCGTTAGCGTGAGGCAACTACTCCAGGTTGTATTCTCGCGATATGCATACGTACATACGTACGTGTCCGTCACGCTTAAGAATGTCAATTAGTCACCAAAAGCGTGCACATTCCTAGTTGAATAATGAATAAAACCCTGTTGTGCCAGCTGCAACTGAAAGAGTCTACGTATGCACACTATAATATATGGTGGGAAACGTTTGAGGGCGAAAAAACGTTCAAGATTCAGTGGATAAACAGTATATACTTCCGCAGGTTGTATAATATATTCCCATAAGATAAAATCCCCAGATGGTTCTCAAAACTGTGAAGGTTTATACACCACTAATGACCACACAATATTGCCTGTTTATTGCTGTCTAGATTAGAGGGTTTCCCATATAATTAGGCTCCCAAGAGCTCCTATCACTTAATCTACTACAGTGGCGTGCGGTATGGTATGGTACTTTGGTCTAAACCTCAAAAGTCTTGATGGTCCCATCAGACAGGGTCATCTCCATTAGTATGGATGGCTCTAGTACCCGGTGTAGGGAGCTGGATGAGGAGGGAGAGAGAGAGAGAGAAGAAAGAGAGGATAGAAGGAAGGGATGAGGGAAGGGGAAAGAGGAAGAGAAAAAGTGAGAGAGAAAAAGAGAGAGAGAGAGAGGGAGAGAGAGATGTGATGGAGGAGGAGGGGCTGGTGAGTGTGACAGCTATATTATAAGTAGCCGGAGAACAAGCAATAAAATAGCTGGTTGCAGACCTGTTAGATATGGCAACGTCCAGTCTCCACCTGAGAGTGTCCATCTGTGGCAGTCTAACTCTCTGCTGCAGCAGACAGCGCTCTAGTCTCGCCTGCCTGGGCACAAAAACACACATACAGTAAGTACGAAAAGTCTATTACCCCATAGCACTGCAAACTCCAGCTATAGTCAAGGTATTCAGGATGGTTGGCTTGCCTGTCCTTTCCCCTACTTGCTTGCTAAAAGTACGAAAAGTCTATTACCCCATAGCACTGCAAACTCCAGCTATAGTCAAAGTATTCAGGATGGTTGGCTTGCCTGTCCTTTCCCCTACTTGCTTGCTAAAAGTACGAAAAGTCTATTACCCCATAGCACTGCAAACTCCAGCTATAGTCAAAATATTCAGGATGGTTGGCTTGCCTGTCCTTTCCCCTACTTGCTTGCTAAAAGTACGAAAAGTCTATTACCCCATAGCACTGCAAACTCCAGCTATAGTCAAAATATTCAGGATGGTTGGCTTGCCTGTCCTTTCCCCTACTTGCTTGCTAAAAGTACGAAAAGTCTATTACCCCATAGCACTGCAAACTCCAGCTATAGTCAAAGTATTCAGGATGGTTGGCTTGCCTGTCCTTTCCCCTACTTGCTTGCTAAAAGTACGAAAAGTCTATTACCCCATAGCACTGCAAACTCCAGCTATAGTCAAAGTATTCAGGATGGTTGGCTTGCCTGTCCTTTCCCCTACTTGCTTGCTAAAAGTACGAAAAGTCTATTACCCCATAGCACTGCAAACTCCAGCTATAGTCAAAATATTCAGGATGGTTGGCTTGCCTGTCCTTTCCCCTACTTGCTTGCTAAAAGTACGAAAAGTCTATTACCCCATAGCACTGCAAACTCCAGCTATAGTCAAAGTATTCAGGATGGTTGGCTTGCCTGTCCTTTCCCCTACTTGCTTGCTAAAAGTACGAAAAGTCTATTACCCCATAGCACTGCAAACTCCAGCTATAGTCAAAGTATTCAGGATGGTTGGCTTGCCTGTCCTTTCCCCTACTTGCTTGCTAAAAGTACGAAAAGTCTATTACCCCATAGCACTGCAAACTCCAGCTATAGTCAAAAGTATTCAGGATGGTTGGCTTGCCTGTCCTTTCCCCTACTTGCTTGCTAAAAGTACGAAAAGTCTATTACCCCATAGCACTGCAAACTCCAGCTATAGTCAAAATATTCAGGATGGTTGGCTTGCCTGTCCTTTCCCCTACTTGCTTGCTAAAAGTACGAAAAGTCTATTACCCCATAGCACTGCAAACTCCAGCTATAGTCAAAGTATTCAGGATGGTTGGCTTGCCTGTCCTTTCCCCTACTTGCTTGCTAAAAGTACGAAAAGTCTATTACCCCATAGCACTGCAAACTCCAGCTATAGTCAAAAGTATTCAGGATGGTTGGCTTGCCTGTCCTTTCCCCTACTTGCTTGCTAAAAGTACGAAAAGTCTATTACCCCATAGCACTGCAAACTCCAGCTATAGTCAAGGTATTCAGGATGGTTGGCTTGCCTGTCCTTTCCCCTACTTGCTTCTTGCTTGCTAAAAGTACGAACGGTTTATGCCACAAACATCCCGAATTAATTTCACTGTACGCTCCAACTACAACTAAGGTAGGTATTTGCAACTTTTCTTACTATAAGTACGATTTTTTAATCTTCCCTTAGTATGTGCTTTATAGCGATAACATCGCAGCACCATCCCTGAAAACTGGTTAAAGGACACATGGTTCACCCACCTGGTTTTGGAGGAAAAGATGACACTGTTGAGAGTAGCTATCATCTCAGGAGGCATTCTGAAACAGTCATTCAAACAATGTGGCTCATATTACATGACATCATACTGAGAAGCTCCTAGGCTCCTCAATTTATATTCTAAAATGAATCTTCACCTGCTCATATTACATTCGAAGCTCCTATGTAGGCTCCTCAAACTACACAGAAACAACATAATATATACAACTTACTTGATGAGCTGCAAGTCTTCCTTGAAAACCTGAGTAAAAAAACAAGCGATGGTCGTAAGTCAACAGTCTTGGATGCTTCAAGCACAAACTATATAGATACTGTGCTCTGTGGAAATTTATGGAAGGGCACACCTTTTTCGCTGCTATATTATGTGGGACATGGAATAGTTGGTGGAGAGATGGACATAAGTGACTTTGGAAAATGTGGGATGGCTTAAAATTGTCGTACTTTTAGCAAATGCTCTAGAAAGAGGGCAGACCAACCAACGTTTCTGCCTACCTTCACAATAGCTGGAGAGTGCAGTGCAATATGTACTATATATAATCCAAGGAGTGGCTATAAGATCTACACACTTTTGCTGTGGATCTGGATGTAAGGATCACTATTGAGAGGGTTAACCCATATACATCAATTTCTGCTTATTTAAGGAGACACCTATGGCGCCCAAAGGGTTAAGATAACACTGTTAGCAAGGGAGCCTAAGGAACTACAGTGGCTGAGATCAACTTATGTGCACGTTAAAGGTGAGTAACCCCTGTACATATTATATCATCAAAGAAGGGGGACAAGGAGGCAAGGGTCAAAAAATAATCCCTACTCCTTAAGTGGTGTTCCTCCCCCCTCCTAAGGTCTCAGGCACAGGTATAAAAAGTTGTCCACCCATCAGCTTTTACAAATCACATTTCTGCCTCCCCTCTCCTCCTATCTATAAAAAATCTGAGCACAATATAGGGTGTGTTTTGAAACGAACTTAATTTGCGCTTATATCTGCTTCTACATATCATTTATTATTATACATCTACGAGAGTGTTTCACAACCACAGCCTCGTCGCTCCGTGGGGGTCTGGGGACGAGGCTATGCAAAACCTACCGCTGATTTTAGTTTTGGAGTTCTGAGAGCAGCGGTAAGGACGCAGTGGACTCCAGCAAACACAGTCCTGATGTCCTCCTCGGGAGAGGTCTGTTTTCCCAGTCCTGATAGACAGTCCCGGGACCCTGACCCAGTCTCTACGTACTCTGCCACACCTGTTGTGGTACAGTGAAACCTCTGAATGAGGGACTCTCCCCGGGGACATGAAAAATGTCCTATATCCACTTATTATACACTAATGCATTAGTGTGGGGCAGAACCAAGTGCCCCTTATAGAGAAAGATTTCCTAGGCTATAACATACAAAAGTTTTGAGGTGTTCCTTTATCGTGCGTGGATCAGCAGTTTGGATGCTCTGCGGAATGCTGTATGGTTCAAATGAGAATTATCCATGTATGATACATCTATGGACCCTTGCAATCCTGATTCCTGATCTGAGATAATTAGCCACTCCCACTTTATGTACATGCTCTGGGGCAATGTATAGTAAGCTGTAGAATTAGAGATTCGTGCTGGATGGAGAGCTAGCTGGAGCTATGTCACGTGATGAACTCACACTGGACTATCTTTTTGAAGAGTGCTGTGTCCATGTTCTTGGCCAGCTGGACCGTCTTCCTCAGCTCCTGCGGTACCTTTATTCCGTAGAACGGCGTTCTGTCTGCAGCACCGCCAGCTCCGCTCTGCGCCATCACCTGGACAGCAGACATTTTGGTTCTCCTCTCTAGCGCTCCTCGACGAAACAGACCCCGCCCACAAAAATTAACGCATGCGCTTTTACACGCGCCCCGCCCCCATGCCATCGGCCGCACACCCACTGCGCATGCGCCTCTTTTTGCAAAACTGCGCATGGGCAAATGTCGCGCTAAAATCACCACATGAGCGTAGTAAATCGTACAAGCTCCCCCTGCAGCCATTCAGCAAGCGAAGCCGTAGCGATGTGGAGAAGGAGCACCGTTCTCTGTGCCACTCTGGCGCTGATGGCCGTCTGCACAGCTCAGATTGACGGTGAGGGAGCCGAGCTTGCCTGCGTGACCTGCACGTAGCTACGGTGTCTGCAGCCAGCCAACTTTGCGCCTTGTTCCACGTGCAGCTTCCTATGCATCCGAGCTAGTTGTAAGCGTCCTTTGTATTGTACAATTCTGCAGACGATTGCCTTGATGGAGACCTCAGACTGAGGGGAGGAGAGAAGGAACACGAGGGAAGAGTGGAGATCTGTGTCTCTGGAGAGTGGGGGACTGTGTGTGATGACCTCTGGGACAGATACAATGCTAAAGTCGTATGCAACCAACTGGGATTCAATTACAGCGGTGAGAACTGTAAATAAACTCTTCCGAGGAGTCTGAATCCTGCAAGAGATGTGGGCACAGTCACCAGTGTTTTGAGACATGAGAGAACTGAAATGGGGAGTGGAAGCATTTGAGTCTATGGAGACTAATTGTGTTGTGTCCTTCCTCAACACAGGGTTATAATAGCTGTGTAGTCTCCTGCAATAGAATGGCACAGTGTAAACACGCTGATAGTAAGAAAAACAGCAATATTTCGTGTGTGCCAATATTGCTGTTTTTCTTACTATCACAGTGTAAACACTGTGATAGTAAGAAAAACAGCAATATTTCGTGTGCGTATTTCTCAATCACGTAAACATTACGCTAGTGCTGGTTCACCGTTACAGAGTGATATATAATTATAATTATATATGAAAATCCCACATTTAGACGACTAGGTGGGCTCGCTTCGCACGCCAATTAAAGATGCAGACATTAGTAAAATAGTCAAAAGTAGAAAAAGTATGCTTTTTGGCTAAACTGGAAGAAGTTAAAGTTCATAATGCTCTACTTTTTCATTGACCCCAAATGCATACTCTAGGTACTTAGCTATGTGCATTTCACATGCAGACCTACCTACTACATACATTGTTTTGTTGGGTGTGTGCCTCTTAGATAATGAGCAAACAGGCATACTCTGAGATAAAATCACTCTGTGCCACTCTCGGTCGGCTATTGTTCACATTCCATGCATGTATATGAGCTTGAAAAGTGGTCCGATGTACCCACACCCAGCCCCCTGTCTCCCTTTTGATGGTTTCAAAGCTATAGGGATGAAATGGTATAGTGTAGTAAAGGTTGCCTTGGTGTGGCCATCCGTGTTTACAGAAGGTAGACTCTAACCTTCAACCTGGGGATCTTAGTGAAGCCTCGATTTAATTTTAGACAGATGACAAAAAATGTTGTTTTCTTCTTCCCTAATTAAGTCATGTAGAAAATACCATCATGTATATATGACTTGGCTGGAGGGAGTTTGAACTAATACTGTAGCTTAAAAATCTGTTCCTATTGGTTAGGGCATTGTTTATGCTAGGCCACTAGCTTTTTCATTCTTTTTTTTCAAGCCCAAGTCAACACTGACTAATGTGGTTGGTCCAGCCCACCAAACCTTTGGAGTCTAATTTTCTGGAATGTATACACACTGAGAGGAATGCTAACAGGCAAAGTGCCCCAAGATATCCTTTTTCAGGCCAAAGGGAGAGTCAAGAACTGTTCTTGTTTGATCTCCTCCCAGTGTTGGTATAGGCACGGGGTGTGTGCTGGCTCGCCATGTGCACTGTGGTTGTAGGGAGTTGTGTGTGTGTGTGTCTTTAGAGTCCTTACTCATAGCTCCTGCACTGCAGCAGTAGGATGAAGGCAGTGCAATACGTTGTCAACAAAAGCAAGCTCTTGAACCTCTCTATGTGATGTTTGCCCATGTGCATTGTCTGGCCAGAGGCAAAGTGGTTGCCTACTACATACATAAAGGCTTGTCCCACACAGCAAAGTTGCATCGCATATCAAGGTCTTGGACATATCACGCAATTCAGACGGCTTGCTCGCCAATTAGTTGCTCAGTAACTTGGTTGTGCAAATCTTGTACAGATTCCATCAGACAATTAACTCTCTCACTCCCCCTTCTCCCTCCCATGTCTCCCGCTCTACCCACATCCTTTCCTTGTTCCTTCTCTCAGTTCTGTTTCTCTTTCCTTGCTTATCTCTCTGACTCAAAACCGCCTCTCACTATGCTCTGAGCTCCTCTCCCTAATTTCTCCGAAGAAACTAAGAGATGAAGATTCCACGTCCAATTTCCTTCGTTATATTCCTAACACTTTCCCTTGCCCCACCCTTTTCCCCACATTTTTGCCTTCCTTTCTGCATACGTACCAGTAACTTTGGTTCAAATTTACACCTGGGGTGGAATTTTCATCCTGCGTCCTGCTGCTAAAAATGTACATCCAGTCCTGATATGAAATCCAACGTGAAGTTTCTTAATGTGCTTCACACAATTAAAGTGGTGCACTCTCTGTTTTTGTTGGTTTTTAAGTGTCTTGTCTATATTGTTTCTGCTCTCTTGCACGCTGAAAAGCCTCCCTCTTCCTTTCTCTCTCCAGCTGCAATAGCGGTGAGTCGGGCCCACTATGGCGAAGGTTCCGGACCTATCTTCCTGGACAACGTGGCCTGCTCTGGAAGAGAAGAGAGACTGACAGACTGCGTCCACAACGGTTTGTTGGAGCACAACTGTGGACATCATGAAGATGCTGGTGTCTACTGCCAGCGTGAGTCAGATCTCCTTCGTTAACTTTACTAATTTGTTGTTGAGAAATTGTGTTAGCACACATTATTATTAGCTTTCGAACTCTCTAACTGTCTACTTCCACCACGCACAATATATCAGATGCATGCACTGGAGGTAATGTTAATGCATCAAAGATGTTTTTATGTAGTAGTTACTACACCTTTTGGAGTGCTGTTGCTGGTTTACAAGGCCGACGTCCCGTAAGCGCCCGAGGGCGAGGCCTTGTAAACCGCAACAGCACAACAAAAGGTGTGATAATTAGTTTATTGATAGTTGCTAGGTGCTATGACGTCAATTGCCGTCGCCTACACGTGCATTTTTGTGGTTTCGCGTCTTCTGCCACGCTTTCTCGTGTGCGGAGCTCCCACTGGCGTTTCTCCTTGCTTTGCGCTCTGTTGCAAGTCATGGCAAAGAGGTCTCGAAGCCCTCTTCGCGTAAGTGTCGATGGGTGAACTTCAAAAAGCGAGGCTGAGGACGATGATCAATCCCGCCCGGGCAAAAAGCTGAGGTTGAGTCTGGCATTAGGGAAGTAAGTAGAGCCCATGAGTCAAGAGTACAGTGAGCGATTTAAATTTTTTGCCGGTGCTAAAGTTAAGACGCTGGAAAAGAAATTCGTTCCCAAGAACACGGAAAGTTGCTATGATGCACTTTAAGCGCAGTGCTTATATCGGATATAAGCACTAACCACGGTGCATATTGTCACCTTAACACCTCGTTGGTGCATTAGCTGATTTATAGTAGCACAATAAACATAGCAACCACCTAGCAACGGTCAATAAGCAAAGAATAGAAGCGTCCTGGTGTACTTTGCGTAAAAGCTGTGATTACAAACTATGTTAATTATCTACATAATCTCGTGTGGGGACTTGAATAGTGGGGTGATGTGGTAAGTCTGTCCTTTGTAAAAAGGAATAACAGCAGACTGTTCCTCTTATTCATATTATTATAGTTGAGAAACCCTTTCTCAGATTTAGAGATAGGCATGAGAGTATAATAATTATGAAGAACCACGGCATCACAAGAGGCCAGCAGACCTCTGGTGGGAAGATGTCCTTATGTGGTCATGCATTATAAGACCGCTTGCTTGATTTACATAGAGGATGGGATTGTCCTTCAAGGCCAGGCTACCTGTGTACACAAGTACATGGTCCTAATGTAGTCATGCCTATTGTGTGGGTCTGTAGAGATGTGGAGATAGACAGAGAGGATGTGTGTGGGTCTCCTGATCCAGAGTGTCTGGGGAGGAAAGGGAATGATCTCATCCCTGGGCATGGGAAAGCTGTCTTCCAGGAAGCCTTGCTGTGTTAATTAACACATTGTGCTTGTTAAGTAAAGTGGGTCAGTGGATTATGAATATAGTCCAGATATTTGACTCAGGGTTAAGGCATAGATGCGGGCGCGTGCCTAGCTGGGAGTGCAGTGATTTTGATGCAAAGAAGGTACGCAGGTTAGAATCCCACTTATACCGCTGAAGTCATTAGGGCAACTAGGGCCATTTGCTTTTGCGAATTGCTCAAAAGCAACATCTCGTGAGTGCGAAAAAATACACCCGCACAAAATCGAACATTTCTTGAGCCACACCTTGTAAAATTACTGCTATGTATGATATAATAATATACTTTGTCTTGTGCATACAATAGCTGTGGAGGAGGCATGTTTAGATGGCAGTATCAGACTAGCTGGTGAGAGAGAGGTTCAGAACGAGGGGCGAGTGGAGATTTGCAACCAGGGACAGTGGGGAACAGTCTGTGACGACAGATGGGACAGAAACGACGCTGCCGTCGCCTGTGCACAGCTCGGCTTTCTTCAAAATGGTGGGTTGCAACAGGTTTTTGTGTGTAATTTCTGCTAGCCTTTCATTACACGATCATCGATCTACAGGAGTTTCATGGACTCTAATCCTATCCAAGCAGCTTTTGGTCGAAAGAGGAGTTGACTTGGATATAGTTTGCCTTGACTCTGCCTTACCACCATGAGTGCAAAATTTAGTTGAAGATTTAGAATGTCTAAGTATATTAGGCTTGGTTTGCTCACAAGTAAAAAGGATTCTCTCCCACCCTTTCTCCCAGATGCCATCCCGGTGTCGCGTGCAATGTATGGCCAGGGAATTGGCTACATTCTCTATGATGAGATGGACTGCACTGGACTGGAGAGGAACCTGAGTGACTGTCGCAGTGCCGGCCTCCTTGTCAACGACTGTCAGCACAGCGAGGACGCCGGAGTCCTCTGTAGACGTGAGCATTTCACACCGATAAAATCTCAAAATAATGTATGCGTATGTGTACAACACACAAAATTCTATTACATTGACGTTTTACGTTTTAACAATGGCTATAAGTGGGAGAGTGAATCAAAAGGCAGTTAGAAAATCTACTTGTGACCTTCTGTTCTAAACAACCGTCTCCTTTACTAACAGCATGTCAGTTATGTTAACCTAAACTTTGTAGCAGTAATCCCACTGGCAAGACACTAGGTTTTCACTGCATTGTATTATGTGCGGAATCACATAATGCACAAGCTCCCAAGCCACATGGAAACATGCGCACGTTTTGGTTTTTTCCACTAATACCTACTGTGGTCTAGTCTTGATTTGCTTGCTTCACCTTTCTACCTCACGTTGTTGTTGACACATACCTACTGTTCCCCTCCCTCTCCTACCAGCAAGAGAAGACAGCCCGTGCAGTAATGGAGAGCTGCGACTGACTGGTGGCAGGGATTCGACCGAGGGAAGAGTAGAGTTCTGTTTCAACGGACGATGGGGCACCGTCTGCGACGACCGTTTTGGAGACAGCGATGCTCGTGTCATCTGCCGCCAGTTGGGATTCCCTGCAGGTATGAGTTACCAACACTAGGCAATTGTATATCAACTACGTACACCAAGGGCAACACCTTTTCCATATATCCTTATTGTACTGCCAAAATGTCAAAATATTTTTGATGCCTGGAGGGAGGTTCTTTCTCTCTTAAGGCTGGTGTAAGTTGATAATCCCAGCTTAGCTGGTCTACTTGTCTCAGTCAGTTCCTATTCTCCTTCCTCCTATTTCCCTCTATATACCATCCCAGCATTCTTATCTCCTTTCCCTCTGTCATCAACACCTACCTCCTTCCCTTACTCCCTAACCCGCTACCATCTAAACTGTAGTTTTCCCTAGAGCCTTTTTTCAGCCCTCCCTCTCTTTCTCTTCGCTTCCCCCCTCCTTTTTTACGCTGTCTCTTTTTCTCCATTCTCACTCTCCTGCTCTTTCTATTCCTCTCCCACTCTCCCTCTCCTCTCTTTCCCTCCACGTGCTCTCTAAATCTTTTTTAACCCTCTCCTCTCCCTGTCTCCCCCCACTCTCTCCCCACAAGGCTATGGTCAGTCGGGGGCCACATTTGGTCAAGGCGCCGGTCCAATATTCCTGGACGATCTCGACTGTCTCGGGAATGAGACAACTCTCCTCAGCTGCAGACACGACGGAGTCGGTTTCCACAACTGCCAACACTCTGAAGACGCATCTGTCATTTGCCTAGGTATAATTATGTAGCTTACAGTGGATAAATTTTGAGGTTGGAGAACATTTAGTTATCTACCTAAAAATGTACCAATGAAAATGAGTATGACGAAAGTAACAATGCAATAATCTTTTAAACTCTTTCCGCTAACCTACGCCAGAAAAAATGGAAAATCTTACGCAGGAGCACATAAATTAACATCTGCTTACTTGAGCTACTCTACTTGGCAATTTTACATTGAAATAGAAAATGCTGGTTGTTGGTGACGTGTGTTGCATGCCAGTGCTGTTTGTATTGTGCAACATTCCTCGCCAGAGCATCCACCCTTTTTTCATTGACCACAACTATTGCCAGATTCCGTTATGTTAATTCATTATGCATATATAATTTCCTATTAAAATCCAAATGAGCCACTAATTTGAACAAGAATTGTGGTGCACGAGTGTCCGTGTATACATAACATTAGATTAGACGGCAAAGGCTCGTACTAACATGCTCTAATAGGAGAAGCATGCGTTACCATAGCACCACAGATAACATGATAACGAGGGAAAGGACATGTCCGAAATGTTGGCAGAACACGTGTCAATATTATCCTTTAGGCCACATGTCACACTTGGATTGATACCAGATTCTTTCACTGGTACTGTTTGAAATGCACATTGCTGTCTTGTTTGAATCTGTGCTTTAGCAATTCAAAGCTGACAGTCCATCCTAATAGGGATGATTTTGAATGAGAAAAGTGTAGTGTTAGTTTATCCACGGTAATAAATTTGCCCTATCCCATAAATTGTATCATTCCTTTCTATCCTCAAAATGCACGGAGTTTCTCCTTAAAGCCTATTCCACTGTCTACATACAGTACATGAATCTCCAGCTACGTCACATAATGGAAGGCAGAGGGGTGACTTCTTTTTGATGCAGTGATCGTATACATATTATATTCCCTGCAGCTGCAGAGGAAAGGTGTATCGAGGGAGACGTGAGACTAATGAACGGGGACTACCCCAATGAGGGTCGAGTGGAGATCTGTATTAGCAACCACTGGGGTACTGTCTGTGACTATCTGTTTGATGCCAGTGATGCCAGAGTCGTCTGCAATCAACTGGGATACACCAATGGTGAAGGAATAGCGTACAAAATTTGAAACTTTAGTCCTTAGGGTCATATCTGTATCGTGCACTTTTTGCCAAGCCTGTTGAGCTACAGTGGTTAGCTCAATGCTTAGAAAGCAGAGTTGTGTGAGTTCTAGTACTCAGGGAAGCTTCTTTTAGAGTAAGTGTTGTCCTGGGCAACAGTCTATGCTGTGTGTACAGTATGCTTGACTTGCCTTGACATTGTATGATTGTCACAGGAGATGTGATCCAAGTACAGGATGGTTACTATGGAGCTGGACGTGGAATGGTATGGCTGAGTGGACTGGAGTGTTCTGGGAATGAGACACGTCTCCTGGACTGTCCTCTACCATACAGCAGTCGCTCCTGCTCCCACTCTTCTGACGTGTCCATCATCTGCCCCAGTGAGTGTGTGTG
Source organism: Geodia barretti (assembly GCA_030341885.1). Lineage (NCBI taxonomy): Eukaryota > Metazoa > Porifera > Demospongiae > Tetractinellida > Geodiidae > Geodia > Geodia barretti. The sequence goes on along the minus strand of CASHTH010003903.1, from coordinate 11,190 downwards.
TGTGTGTGACAGTGCCTATAGAGTGGACTACACTCTGTCTTGCAAAATGCGGACTCCCAAAGAGAAGGAGAAAGAAGAGGGAGGAGCCAATTGTACTGGCAAGTAGTGGGAAATGAGGTTAAGTGTCACGCTTGTAGATAGACATCCAAAAGGTTTTGGGATATGCTATTATCTTCCGCCCTGTAGTGTTTGTACAGAAAAGCTGCCCCCTTTTTAAACCCTCGGCACGCAGGCACAGCAACGGTTACAGCTATTCTGGCACTACAGGCAACAGCAAGTACACATGGCACAGCCGAGAGTTTCGCAGTTTATAGTTATAATGCAATATTGGACCACCCCCACTCAAGTATTGGGTGTGGTCTGATGGTTAAGGACACACACACTTGATCGTGAGGTCCACGGTTCGATCCCGGGTCTCGTGGTGTTTTTTTTTAATAATGATGTAATGTGAGTGTTGATATAAGAGGAACGTTTTTTCATCAGCTCTCGTGGCCAGCCCAAGTGGCTAAGTGGTTAGAGACGTGGGGACTGTCACATAAGGTGCCCGGTTCGAATCCCGGACCCGCACTGAAACTGACAGGTGGTCCAGAGCATTGGCTGGGAACAGCTCTGGTTCCTCCCCTTACCCATGAATCTACCACTGACCCATGTTTCTCAAAGGGCAGCGTATAGTTCGGCATAGCACTGCGTCCGTAGACGTCTGCCTGGAGAGATGGAGGGCTGGCCCATTATGTTTTTATTTTTTTCAACCTTAGAATTTTTTGTTTTGCCTAAAACAAACCATTGATAAGTTGAATTAGTCCATAACATTCAGATATAATTTTTTGCATGCAGAGTATCATTTTTTTAAACCCATTAAATGGTGCAAGACATTCAGTTATATTTTTTAACGCATGGCCAGTATTGTTTTTTACACATGTAACTCAACATAACTCTTTCGGGAGGGCTGGCCCATTATTTAGAAAATACATTCTTTATTTTTTTTATGCATGGCTCAGTTTTTGCATGTGTCCTTTCAACTCTTTCTGATTGTCTATTACCATTTTTGGTACATAATTATATTTGCCCCGTGTCATTTTGTATGTTTATTAACCCTTACCTACGCAACTTTATACCGTCTGCAGTAAAACTAGCACCTCAAAACTACCACTCGTTTGTGCATAAGGTTGACTATAGTGGTGAGGATTAGTGTTCTAACCGTTGGTACACTACTAGACTAGCAAGAGAGTATATTGAGTTAATCTACAACACATACAGCCTAGCCCATCATAGCGGTAATGCTCAGTGTATTGCTTCGACATCTCTATTGTGTTGAGGGTTGGAAAATTTCATTTTCATTTGTTATTAATGGCTACATGGCGATCGTGAAAATGTACCTGGCAGGTCAGCATGTGGGAGTGAATGGTGCGTGTGCCAGGTTGCTAAGGTGTGCCGTTGTTTCTGCATTTCAAGTGGGTATCAGGCATTAGTGGTAGCGTGGATCTCAGTGGATGAGCTTTTATCTTTGCATGTTAGCCAAATGTGTGGTTTTCCTTTAATATGAGTGTGTATCTCACATCTTAACGCCAAAATCACTTTCTTAGTCCAACGATTTAATGCTGAATAAGCAAGTAAGAAACAAAGCACATTGTGTAGTATAATTGGAATTATTAAGACACCAGATAATACCTGCTTTTCAATGTGTAATGGATCGCAAATTTGCAGAAACAACAGGGCTAGTTGGTTTTTTATCCTTGAAGTTTGACACAATAAGATCTCACTCTCACCCCCCTCTCTCCTGATGTAGTAACTGCCAGTGGTGGGACAGTGGGCAGATGCAGTGATGGAGCCGTGAGACTGGTGAACGGGTCGCTACCCAACGAGGGTCTGGTGGAGATCTGCTACAACGGGAGGTGGGGTGCCATCTGTGAGGACCAGTGGGACACACTGGATGCCACTGTCGTCTGTCACCAGATGGGATTTCCTGGGGACAGTGAGTCAACATTTGCCCCAACTTATCCTTCTCTTCTCCCTTGCTCCATCCTATTTCCGTCTCTAACTTGGTATGCTTTATCTCTTCCCCCTTAGCCTTTTTCTTTTCTATCTTCCCCTTCTTCCATTCTCTTGAGAGATTTTTAAAAAAGGAAATCACTCTCATTATTTTCTACAATTCTTGGTCGATGGCCCTAGTTCTATGGCTGCCACCGGAGTATTATTCAACTCCTTCTTAGTGGCTGTGCTTTCTCCCTATCTCCACCCTCTCCCCTTCTCTTTTTTCCTTCTCCTTCCGCTTCCATTCTCTCTCCTAATACCTCATCCCCCTGTCTCAGACGCTAGCTCTCTCATTGCATTCTTCTTTCATATCGTTCCCTCACTCGCCCCTCACCTCCTTCTCTCCTCCCAACCCTAAATCTGATCTCTCTCACTGATCTCCAATGTCCAATCTCTCTCTAACCAGGCGTGATAGCGGTGGGTAAGAGTCTATTCTCCTCGTCGTCCGGTCCCATATTCCTGGACAGTGTCGACTGCCAGGGGACTGAGTCCAGATTGGATGAATGTTTCGACCGCAGCTCACTCGGAACTCACAGCTGTCGAGACGTCAGTGGCCATGCTGGAGTCATATGCCCCTGTGAGTTACTCTGAATGACTTCCCCACTGCACTTTTTACCCGTTGAGCGGTTTTTGTGAATTTAGCAACAGAGTAATAATATTGGTATATACATAGTGTTAGAAATAGAGTTATATTGGTACATAGTGTTGTAGATGTAAAAAAAACCTTTTGCCACTTTAGTGACTCACAATATTGAATGTGTATGGTGGGTGTTGCTGCAATTTTGAAACCAGAAAAAAGACCGACTGTGAATCATGTCTGTTTCCAGCAATAGAGAGGACGTGTGACAACGGAGAGGTGAGGTTGGTTGGAGGAGGGACCCTGTTGGAGGGGAGGGTCGAGGTGTGCTACAACAGCCGGTGGGGGACAGTGTGTGACAACATGTGGGACAGGAGGGACGCCAGAGTCGTCTGTAGACAGGTGGCAGGAGAGTACGGCCTCGAATACGATGACTTCTTCAGTAAGTCCTTACTGTGAGTATACTATACGTATGTAGCACCTGTACTCTACGTAGACTGCTTACTCATTACTCATTACGTTATCTCACCTTGTCATTAACCCTCGGCGCGCATGCGCAGGGAGGGTTACAGTAGTTGGTTTGTGTCGACGCTTATTCTGGCACTACAGGCTATGAGGCTGCCTATTAGTGATACCAGCGGCTTCAGAACTACGTGAGCCTGAAAAGTAAAAAGGCGGTTTTCCTGTAGACAGGTGGCAGGAGAGTACGGCCTGGAATACGATGACTTCTTCAGTAAGTCCTTACTGTGAGTATACTATACGTATGTAGCACCCGTACTCTACGTAGACTGCTTACTCATTACTCATTACGTTATCTCACCTTGTCATTAGCCCTCGGCGCGCATGCGAAGCGAGGGTTACAGTAGTTGGTTTGTGTCGACGCTTATTCTGGCACTACAGGCTATGAGGCTGCCTATTAGTGATACCAGCGGCTTCAGAACTACGTGAGCCTGAAAAGCGGTTTTCCTGCGTTCGAGAGATATGCTGTGAAAACCAGCGAAAAAGCCAATATGCGTAATCGCACTGGGCTTACTGCGAGTGATTGGTTTAGATTGAGTTATGCTGACCTTCACTGCTGGTGTACAGATCCAGTGGCAGTGAGAGGGTCAGGTTTTGGCAGAGGCAGTGGTCCGGTGTTTCTGACGGATCTTCTCTGTGTTGGCTCAGAGCAGAACCTGCTGGAGTGTCGCGGAGCCGAGGTTGGGGTCTATGACTGCAGCAGTGCCGGCATCTACTGCGGACGTATGTAGTCTATAGTCTGTGTATTTAGCAGTAGTCTATAGTCTCTGTCTATGGTAGTAATGTAGTTACTTGACTGTCCCTACGGCGTAGCATAATAGTAGAGTGTCTGATGCTTAGATTTCTGTGGTGTCCAACTGTGTGCATCTTTAATATGGAGACACATTAGACAAGGGCAAGACTGCTAAAGTAATCTAGTGTGAAAAAGCTTTCTCGTCATGTACTCTAGTGCAGCGTGCAAATTGTGCAGATGCAGTATTTTTTGGGGGGCAGCTCTATGCTCTTGAAAAAGGTTTTGTCTTGAGCGTCGAGTTACTAATACACCCCGTGATGCATGGCTGCTATCCATCTAACAGTGCAACCCTGTAAGGATGGGTCTCTGCGACTGGCTGAAGGGTTGCCAGGCTCCAACAACACTGGCCGAGTGGAGATGTGCATCAGAAATGTATGGGCTGGACTCTGCGACACGGGGTTTGATGACAGAAATGCTGAGTTTGTCTGTTCCCAACTTGGCCTCCCTGACAAGAGTGAGTAGATGGGCCATTTTTTTGTGGTTTGCAGGTTTTTTTTCCAGTTTTGCTAGTAGTACATAATGATGAATGAGTGAAGGAAATTCACTGTTTTCTCAGACGCAGTGTCAGTAGGGGGAGATTTCTTTGGTCACGGTCACCACATATCATCGTGGTCGGTCGCCTACTCGTGCGACAATGGCAGTAGAGGGTGCAGTCTCAGAGCCACGACCAAGACAGAGTGTCCTCATGTTGGAGTATTCTGTGAACGTAAGTCTTCGCTTCCGTGTCGTTAGCAGTTGCTCGTTGTATGTGCATTTTGGTGACTCTAGTGAGTTTTTCCTTCTACTGAAAATGTACTGTGGGTCCCAGTTACTTACCAGTGTCCTGTCGTCCATAGAGATGGTGACAAGGTGCAGGACGGGCCACGTGAGAGTGGTGGGCGGAGCCAATTCCTCGGAGGGAAGGGTGGAGGTGTGTCTCAATGGACAGTGGGGGAAGGTCAGTGCCTGCTGCGATGTGTACGTAGCTAGCTGTCACTACTTGTCTGTAGATATGTGACGACTCTTGGGATGATAATGCTGCTAAAGTGGTGTGTGGGCAATTAAATCTACCAACAATTGGTGAGCTACACACTTATATAGAGGCTTTATTGTTTATTCACACAAGAGTTTATTATAACTTTAATTGTTGAGTGTATAGTTTCTCCTTAGCACATTACCCAAACCTCCAATCATTTTACAACACCAAGGAAAAGCCACAATTTAACAGTGTACACACATGGTTTCCTCCATACTCCCAGGAGCCAAGGCAGTGGTGGGATCATCAATATGGGGGTCCTCCCCCTCTCTCGACTATGTTCTGGACGACGTGAAGTGTTTTGGGAGTGAGAGCAAACTACTGGACTGCCACAGCAGCCCTGTTCTCTCTCACAACTGTCTCCACACTGAGGAGGCCGGCGTCACTTGTCACGGTGAGGGGCTATCGAGTCGGTTTTCTGGTAGCCTAGTTAATAGGATCCTCCATTTGCACATGGTAGTAGGCACAGTGTTTAGCGAGATGGTAATGTGAAAAGAAAGCATGGCATTAATGCACTGGTGAAAGCTGTAGCAGTGACGCTATACTCATAACATGCCAACTAAGTACGTACATTGAAAGTGCTTTATGCGTGTGCACACTTCAGCTGATATGTTGAAACTTTAGCTGTATGTAGTATATATTACACTACTGGCCTTTTGGAGTATGCTTCAACTAAACAGTTACTGCTGCAGGTAAAACAAGCAACTCGGGGCAGAATAAAACTCTGCCCACGGAGACTAGTCCAGCAGCAGTCAGTTGTATCAGGGGAGGAGGGGGAGGAGAGGAGGACATGTACTCGTCAGGGCAAGTGGCTGCCATCATCCTCCCGGTTGTTCTGGTGATGATGGTTGTCTTGGTCTCTTCTCTCGCTGGGATGTGGCTCGTCCTCCAGAGGAGAAAGAGGTGGGTTTGGCAGGGAGTATATCACCGTTAGTGTAGGTTATCAGTAAGTGAATGCAGAAGTGAGATTTGAACTATTACCCCTCAATAAAATCTTTAACTGAAAACTGCTTCTAAGTATTTCCCTGGGGGTTGTATATAGTTAAATTGTCACAGTTAACTAATTGTGATGTAAGAGTTCACAAGACAAACTTTTCAACAGGTCAGTAAACCAGTCAGACCAGTTTCCAATCGCCCGTGGCCAGGGTATTGTCCAGTTCAACGAGTTTTCGTCTGAGTCAGAGTCACTAGACAAGATCTCTGGCACCAACACAGCCATCTGAATCCCATCCGACCCTTCCAACAGCCTCGTATGTACAGACAATGACAGCTAGAGCACAAACACATTTAGGTTAACTTTTGGTTTTTTCATCACACGTGTATATAGGACTAGTTTTGGCGGAGAATGTTAGGCATCACCGAATCAATTCTTTAAACAGTTCCATTTCTCTTTTAGTTTTTATAAATCACTTTGTATGACTGTGAATATTTGCTTTCAAAATTTAATGATGGATACATGAACCATTGGTTTATGTCAACTCAGTTGGTTTGCGGTTGAATAACTCAGTCAACTCGACATTATTGCTACCATCAAGGCAAACATCCGTTCTTTTCGTTCCTCCAATTCTGCTGACAATGAATATTTTACCGTACAAAAATCGTACAGTACTTTATGCTGTGAATGAATGCTACAAAAATCCAATTATGCACCCCTGGAAAATAAATTAACGACTTCAAAACACCCACCTTTTGATAAATAAATAACATGACCAGTAATAATATGTGTATTTAAAACAGTGTTACCGGTGGTCTAATAGCTCTGCCTACCTACCCCTCCTTGTTTTTCAAGTGCTCAGCAAAGTTTCTGACGGCCTGCTCCTGTTTTCGGGTCTCGATTGACCCTCGTCTTCTCCTCCTAGTCTCAGCAATGGCGTCGTCTCCGGTGTAGCCCTCTCTGGCCACCAGATAGCAGGCCAGCATGGTCCCCGTCCTACCTCGACCCATCGCACAGTGCACACCAACACCCTGCACAAGACAGATCAGCTTCACATCTGTATAACTCTGCAACATCTCGCAACTCTATTGACTTTGCTCTAAATATGTAACGTGCTCTGCGGTTTCTTCAAAGGTCTACATTGTTGGCTTTTCATGTACTGTATATACATAGCTGCTCAACTTTACCCACACCAACTTCAACACTGTCACACTGGGATATGAACTTGTGTACTATGCTATGCATTCGGTATGCACACCTGCGTAGGAGGTAGAGAAGTTTTCAATCAGAAGCAAAAGGAGTCATGTGCAGCTTTCAATCTTGTTTGGAAGTGTGCGTGTTGTGTGTGTGTGTGCCAATTACACTTTCTGCATTTTCCACTATCCGGAGGAATTCCTCAATCTGCTCCATTGTAGGTGGAGTGAAGTCCTGTATGTCAATAGAGTGCACCGCCATGCCGTGAGCTCTAGCATCCTCTTCATAGGTGGAGGGATGGGAAGCCACTGTAGTTAGGTTGACCAGAGTTCTAATACCCTCCTGGGCGAGAAACAGAATATTCTCACTCACGGGATAGCCCATTCCCGCCAGTTTACCCTCCACAAACCAGGAGAAGTTCCTAGGAGAGGCCATCTTTTGAGAAACGATTGTGGTTGCTTCTACGGACTGGGCGTTAATTAGAAGCTAACCCACCTATAATTATCGCGCACCCAAGGAGTTTGAGAGGAAGCGGGGGCACTGCAATTTTGTCGGTATGGCGTCAAATGGAGCTGTTTTGGAGGATATTGTTGACGCCTGGGGAGAAGATATGAGCGGTGAGTCGAAATTGAGACATGCATGGGATGTTGTCAAATAGTCAGTTTGCGCATTTCGGGGGTTGTAGTTGTGATGGTTGCACACTTGCATAGGAGGTAGAGGTGCATACTCCCACTAGTGTTCCCAGACCTTCTCTCCTCGCGTGAGGGTCTGGCCAGTGAGACTAACCCACATCTCTCTCTCTCCTCAGCTACAGACGAAGACTCTGACACGAGGCGGTTGCTCAGCGAGCAGGCAGCTCCTACAGCTATGGCTCCTCTTCCGGCAGGGGAGTATGGATCCATCAGGAGAGCACAGACCCCGCTCGTCTCCCTGGAGCCAGCCGTTTAGCCGCCTCCTCTCGCGTGGCCCCGCTCGTGGAAGTGGGAAAGTCGGAACGGAAGATGATACCTCGCAATAGGAGAATAGACATTAACAGTGGACTGCCACCCAGTGCGAGTTTCTGCTCCAACAGAGTCAGGTATACAGTATTCCTTCCTGAAAACAGACCCTCTGATTAAACGATGCCTCTGGTATAAAGGACTTCTGTCCCATACTAACACATTAGTGCATTCTACCTCTGAATAACGGTCACCTCTGGGATAAAGGGCAATTTGATGCCCCCAGGGTGTCCATCATTCAGAGATTTCACCTTGTGTATAGTTTAATGGAGAGCAGTGGACAAGAATATGCAATAGCTAACAAAATGCTATATATGTAGATGCGTATTGTTTGCAGGGATGCTATATGTGGCTTGAAGTAAGTGAATTGCATTAGGCAAGTGTCTGCCCTTGGAGAAAGGGTAGATGATGTAAAGTCTTGTGGTTTTATATATCTCAACGCTCGTTTTTATACTGTTACGTATGTATTTGAACCTCACTAATCACATGATGTGCCCATGATTATCACTCTCTGTGCAGCACGACCAAGTACAACCCCCTGACATTCTTCCCCTACTTCCTGTTTGACCAGTTCCGTCGCTATGCCAACCTCTTTTTCCTCGCAATCGGCTTGCTACAGGTAACGGTAACAAAACAGTTAGTGTGGCCATCGGTAATTGTGTAGTTCCTTAGGCACATTATATATCTTTGGCAATAATGTTGGCTAGAAAATACCAACCCATACACTTCTGCTATTAGCGATCCACACTGTGTGCTCCATTTGTTGGATATCACTAGGCAACCGACAGAAGCTAGGTATTGGGGGATTTTATCAGCCTATACAGTCCTACATGTGCAAGCAGGGTTCATACATGTCATTTGCCTAGGGATATCCAACAAATCCGTTGCAGTACCCAGACAGGATAGCATTCGCCCTTCTGGGCACTGCTCCATACATATACAGTACATTAATCGCTTATGCCTCTAACATATATATGCACAATGACAAGCATGCTCACAAAGAAGTGTATGTATGTATGTACGCTTGCTGCAGCGCTATTAAAAACGCAGTTTGTATGGAACTGTGCCTCGTTATGCAGCAAATCCCAGGGATCTCCCCAACTGGAAAATTCACTACCCTTTTCCCCCTCTGCCTGGTTCTTCTCGCCACTGCTGTCAAAGAGATCATCGAAGATGTGGTACGTATGTCACTTTAGAGAAAGTGTTAGGCTATGTATGTTTATTGACCGTTGCTAGGTGGGTTGCTATGTTTATGGACTTAACGTATAGAATCTAGCTAATTGCACCTTTTAACGAAAATGGTGGTAAGGTGAACCATAGATGCCCGTGGTTAGCTTGCTTATAGACTAGATATAAGCACTGCGGCTTGAAAGTGCATCTGAGAGACGAACTGTCTTTTCCAATGTGTATGAACTTTAGACATTTGCTCAGCCCCCCAGAGTCCGCTATAGGTAAAAATCCCTGTCACCTCAGCTGCAAGTGTAACTCGTTCTTGGAAGAGGGTAAGGTACTTTGAAGGGTGGGACCAGCCGGAAGAAGGCCCATGTGCACTTTTACCATTTTCATCAAACCTCGCGTGGCCAAAAGGAAAGAACGGCGGCACACAATCTAAACCAGGGAAGGCAACCCATCAACAATACGATAGAGAAAGGGAAGAGAGGGCTGAACAGAAGGGTGAGAGAGCATGCTGCAATCCGGAACAGGAATAAGGAACAGCAGAGACGATATGACTGAAGGGAGAGGCTACTGCACCGTGTGACTCACATAGTTGCGGGATTGTTGATGAATGTATTCATGTCGTCCTCAGCCTCTGCTTTCTGCAAGTTCACCCTCTGACCTAGCTTATCAAGCAGTGAAGAGCTGGCATAAACTGTATGGTCTAATAGAAGGTAGAGAGGTGGGCGGAGTGGTGGGTGGCGGGTGGTTTAGTCGGCCACGCACCTGCACGCAAGGGCCTGCCCGGACTGATAGAGTGTGAGAGTTACGGCAAGGTGGAAAGGAGGAAAAAAGCTATAGCAAACGTAGATTAGTAAACAAAAGTAAGGAAGGGATGTTCGCCTAAAAGATAAGGGACAGGAAAGAGTAGGATACGGTATACGAGCGAGGGAGTACGAATGGGAACCAGAGATAACCCCAGACAAGAGCGTAATGGATTAGTGTTAACTAGCGTGTAATGGAGGTCTCTACTAGGGTTTCTAGGGCCCGTCAGTTTCTTAGGTTCCTTTTAGTTTTGTCAGTGGGAAAGCTCTTTTTCGCAGACAAGCACACGGGAGAAGGGGAAAGCACGGCAGTATAGAAGACTAGGACAGACAGGAATTGAGAGAAGGTGAGACGCGAACCACACAAAAACTGCAACTTCGCGTGTAGGCTGAGCGGCAATTGACGTCATATGCACCTGAGAAACTATCATATAATTACTAATTATACACCCTTGTCGTGCTGTTGTTTCACGGTTTATTTGAAAGGGCCTCGCCCTCGGGACATGCGGTCGGCTTGTAAAACCAGCAAACAGCACTCCAAAAGGTTGTAGTGGTGATGTGGTTTGTTTTTTTTTGTAGTAACTACTACATGATGTGATGAGACCACCTGAATATTGAATGCAATATCGCTCCAGAAAAGGTTCAGATCGCTGAAATTCCTATAGTACACGGTAGCAAAGTCTACGCGTTGGTTCACATATATAGCATGTATGCAACTATGCAGAACCTTAGTGAGAATAGAAGAAAAGAGAAAGGAGAAAGAAGAAAAACTAAACAAAAGAGAAATGAGAGCAAAAAATGAGCGTAATAATCACAAGAGTAGAGAGAGGAGAGGAGAATGAGGGGAAAAAAAAATAAAAAAAGATAAAGAATAGAAAAAATATCCTGAAGAAAAAGAAGAATTTAGAAAAAGGAGAGAGATGAGAAAAAGAGAAATAACGAAAAAAAAAAAGATAGTAAATGAAATGGTTACGAAAATAAAAAAGAGATAGATAGAAGACAGAAGAAAAAAGAGAATAGAGGACAGATAAAGAGAAACGGGAAGTAAGAAAAAAAAAAGAAACAAAAAAAAAAGAAAAAAAAAAAATACCAAAAAAAGTCTCAAATTACGGTGGAGTTAAAAAACCATTAGCTAGGGTTTTACATTGAG
>CASHTH010003902.1:0-20045 GCA_030341885.1 Geodia barretti | reverse complement strand
GTTTAATTTGGGAATTATTCCACCAGTCTGGCTAGTATAGAGCTAACTGGTGCTGGGCTCAGATTCCTTGCAGATGCACTCAAAATAAACCACACCCTTAAGATTATCAGGTGAGTACAATGTTAGCATCTATCTGTCAGTTTGTGATATTCCTTATTCAGGATTGACCGGAATAAGCTGGGTCCTGAAGAGTGCAGGATTGTCGCTGAAATGCTGTTGACTAGCAACTCCTTGGACCTGATTGAGTAAGCAGACTCACATCATGATAGAGCACTTAATTAATACAACAGCTACAAAAATGGCTTAGCATTCAAACTGAAACATACCAGCGTCTTTAACCTCTAATACAAACAATAGCTTTGAATTTCATTCTTCCTCAATCACTTTTTGTCCTGTGTGTACAGCCTCTCAAGGAATCCAATTGGAGACGATGGTTTTTCAGTCATTCTGGATGCACTCATCAAGAAACCAGATGCACTCAAGAAAATTGGGTAAAAAAATTATTTGCACCAGAGTGCAGTTCCGTAATAAAACTAATGCAGGTTGTATGGCTGTGAAATTTCGAGTCGGGAAATGCACAAGTTTGTTGAGTTCTTCCAGAAAACCACAGTGTTTAAGGGAATGCAGTAAGTATAATATATGTGTCTAGCTTGGTAGCTCTACACTCGGTTTTGTTATAGTTTTGGACTGAATCCGATTGGAGATGCTGGGGCCGAGCACATAGTAGAGGCTCTGAAACAAAACAAGTCAGAGTCTGTCAAGGAAGTATAGTAAGTTACACTGCCGTTGATACACTAGGAAACATTCAAACAAGAAAACTTGGTACGAATGCAACTGTCGGGGTCCCTTCTCCACTGTATCGTAAAATTTGGACTCCCGCCATTGGAAATCTACAGGGCTTTGTGCGATCATAAGTATATAGCTATAAATCCATCATTTCACAGTGTGAATAACACGTGCCTCACTGAGAAGGGAAAGCGGTTGATTAGAGAGGCCGGAGCAATGAGAGAAGATCTGACATTGTCTGATGAAGTCAACGCATCTGTTCACAAAAGAAGAGAGAGATTCCAAGAAGAGATTCGGAAACAATAAACACTAATATCTTTTATACCATTTTCAGTGCGCGAAATTGAATTATTTACATGTACTTCTTTTTCAATTCATCGTGTAATGCTGGAAGAAGTCCACCTTTGTTCACAATTGGCGAGCACATTGTTTTAGCCAGTTGTCTCCACGAATACTCGCTGGTTATCCCATCGTGCCACGTGTTGAACACTTTAGTGATACACCGCAGGGAATTTCCCCGATAGTCTTCATCGTAAGCCTCCAGATCTGGCTGAGGAATGCCTAGTTTGGTCCCGACATCCTTCCACTGTGCTCGCAGGTCCATGCCAACCAACTCCAGCAGGTCTATCAGTTCTGGCGACGGGAAATCTGCAAAATCTGACCCACAACAAGTAGGGCACGAAAAAATTTTCCACATGTAAAATGGAACCTCTGAAAAAGGACCCTTCAAATAAAAGACACCTCTCTATAAAGAAAGCTCGTTCCACCCCACACAGAAGCATAGTTCCACCTTTCAAGTCATGCCAATAAACGACACTTTGAATGTCTGCCCTCAAGGTGTCCTATATACCATAGTTCACTCAAACTGCTTGGGTAGCTATGTATATACTATCATACCTGCTGGTGTAATTCTTGGTTTGTAAGAGGCAGGGTTATCTGAGATGAAAAACGGATAGAGATGGCTGGAGGTGAAAGGACTCCGCGGCACTATCTGCCTGTTCGGCCATCTCTCTGAGTCTCTCCTCCAGCCCTGCGGCCTTGTCTCTGGCAGACTTGACCTGGGTCTCCAATCTCTCGTTCTCCCCTCTCAGGTCAAACAGCAGTAGCTCCGTCTCAGTCACCTTCTTGGAGTGGCCCTGCCAGTCATAGTTGGTCAGCTTTTGAGAGGATATCAATTTGTATTCGCCCATCTACTATTATTATTGTTGCACACTTATCCGTGGAATAGCTTCACAACAGATCAGAAGTAACCTCTTTGTTCATTGCGACATTGTCATATGTATGCTCGTAAATGGACACCATTATTGCTATATTGTAGGACCTGTTTGAGGTGCTCCTCCCTCATCTCAAACTCTTGTCGGAGGTCAGCCTTGGCAGACTCTGCCTCGTGTTGTACCGCCTGCAACGTCGCCTTCTGGCACTCCATCTTCTGCTGCAAGGAGAACCTCTCCTGCTCCAGCTCCTGCCAGGGGACCAGACAGGATCAGATACAACAGTCGGAGGATATCCCTTGCCTCTATTTTCAGAGTGGCCTCCTTGTTGACTTGGTTCAGTCTCTCTTCCAGAGCCTCGTTCTCTCTCGATCTCAGGAGCGCCTGACCAGCTCTGCCGCCCGTACCACCGTGTTACCCTTCTCCTCCACACGAGCTCGCAGGGAGTCCAGCTCCCTCTCTAGCTCCCGTACCCGCTCTTCGTGACCTGCAGAAGCCTCCATCCTTGTTGTCTAGTTCGAAGGACGCCCTAAATTCAAAATTAGCGCGGTTTTATCACCGCGGTGTTGCGTAGGGAAATTCCCGCACAAGCACACGGCCCCTGGGGAATGCCCCTGTAACATTATACCCAAAAAAGTGAGTATAAATTATTATACCCGAATGAGAACTGGGGTACCCAAATAAATGAAAAGCACTAAAGTGCAAACCCTCGGCGAATTGGGCATGCGCGGTACCACTAATTGATGGGCTGGGCTGGTATTATTATATATGCGTTTACTCGTGGTCTCCCGCTAGTAGCTCGCAGAAAGTCTGACACGGGCTAGCTACAGTAGTAGATAGCATGCGAGAGTCGATACACACCCTTCGTTGTGACTTATTGTGCCTTCAAGATACACAGAACAAGCGGACCCGGTCGAGGCTGTTGAAAATATAAGCGCATGCGCGTTTTCCGCAGCGACAAAAATGGCCGACTATGCATTAGCCGTACAATGGTGGAAGCGCTGTAGCTTTGCAACGGAGCGTTTTCCAAGAAAGCCGCCTTTATTTTCTGACCTTCGTCGCCCGTTAGGTAGGTCGTATCGTTTGTGAGACGAACAAACACTTCAGAAGTGAGATTGAGAATAACAGACAGACAGACAGACAAACCCAACTACATACCCTCGCTGCGCATGCGCGCCGAAGGTAAAAAGGACGTGTGTATAATTATACCAAAATGTACGTATTGCGACTATCTTATTTAACGGAGGTTGGTGTGCGTAATGTTGACACTAATCTCCCCCCATACGCCCCAATTTTGCTCGTTCCCTTACGCTACGTTATCATGGCCGACAACGGCGAGCCCCCCGAGATCACAGCGCTTCGTACGAATCTCACTTCCATCACTGACAGGGTGACGGTCGGAGACAATCTACAATGGTTTTCGAACTGCCTCGTGGAGAAAGCCTTCATTGCGCAGAGGACCGCGCAGGCAATCCTAAGCAGCGGATCCACGCCCGCGAACAGGGCCGGTCAGCTTATTGACGGCGTTTTCGCTGTAATCCGAACGTCGGACAGGAGGAGCCACTGGTTTGCTGAGTTCGTATCTATTTTCTCCGCTGACCGAGCCTACGCAGAACTAGTCGAGAAACTGAAACGCCACGTCCGCCAAACAAACCAGCAACAACTACAATCTCCCATTCCGGCCAGCCCTTCCGCTAGTTCATCTCTACACGTTCCTGCGACTTCAGGAACCACACCAGCCACTAGTTCTGAGGAGTCTCTTGCCCCATCCACCACCACATCCTTTTCACCTCCCGTCCCACCTCCCAGACAGACAGACGGGCGGACGGACGGAATGACAAACCAAGTACTATAACCCTCGCTGCGCCGAGGGTTAACAACTCCTACATAATCTGTAGAAATCTATTCTCATCTCTCCACAGGATGGAGACATTCAACAAAGTCACCTCTTCCTCTCTGAGCCACTCTCCCCTACGTTTGGCGCTCCCTCTATTGAGCGGGACGGCCCTTTTAGGGTCTCACAGCAGTTTTCAACACTGGTTGGCAATATTTCTACCGTAACTCTTCCATCAGGACAACATTGCTTGAAATTTTACAAAGTTGTGGCATAAATCTTTGTATCACGGGGGAGGTATGTGCTGTGCCTGCCTTACTTCAGTATTTGTGTGATTTGCGAATTTGCCACGAGTACGAAGTCGATTTGCTGTGTGAGCTACTAAAGAGGCTGGGGCAGCACAAGTTGCACCAGGAGGTGTTGGCATATGCACAAAGTATCATGGAGTTCAACGTTGTAGGCTATAGGGTGACTGAAGCAGCTCATAATCCAGCCCACCTTATTGCTCTCACAGTTCACAACTGCCCATCTCTCACCTACGGGCAGGTATGTAAGGTGAAAGATATTCTCGCCAATATTCTTGGACTTGACAAGCACGTCTTCTGGTTGTATAGTTCTGAGAGTGGCTCAGCTGTCCTTGGCTGGGGGTTTGGTAGAGGGTTAGCAGGGGGTGTCCATGATAAGCTTTCAACCCCCCTCTCTCTCTCTCTCTCTCTCTCTCTCTCACCTCAGGGAGGTAGTATGAAAAGTGAAACTGTTTTCTCGGCTCTGGCCTCCGACAGTAGGCCATGTACTTCTGAGCCCCTGCCTGCCTCTTACCTGAGAAATGATGCTGCTGTCCCACCAAGTCAGCCACCATTGCCAATGGAAGAGCCACACAAGACTGGTAATGCCAGTGTTTATTATGCTCCCACTAAAGATAAGCTGTATGTACAGGTGCAAAACGAAAGCATCCAACTGGTGCAGCAGAACACGATGTGGTACTAGGAGGCTGTGCAGGTGATACAGCAGTTGTGGGCTATTGACTCCTTCAGTCTTACTAGTCTCTTCTTTTTTGACACAGGCATCAGAAACCCGCAAAATCTTCCTCCCCCAACTAAACGGATGACTGTGGAACATTTCCCCCATGAAGGTTAGCCATACATCCCTCAAGTATACCGTATACGTATACTGTGTTGGCTTGACGATTTAGGTCTGCGCCTGTGTCCAACAGAGTTTTCAAGGCAGTACGTCACTGAGAACTTCGAACCAGCAGGTAAATTCAATACAACTCATAAAATGTTGTGGGTGTATCTGTAGTAACGTTGGTGGTTGGCCACTGTTGTTTCAATGAATCCCACAGGCTCAGTAGGTGAATCTAACCACATAAGAGCTCTGAGGGAAAACCAGCCACTTATAGTTGACAACCTCAACCTAATGTCCATCCTGCCCCACCTCAATGGCAACTCTCTACTGACTGAGGCAGAGAACCAGGAAATGTTGCTGATTGGTCTCACTGAGAGTGAAAAGATCATGAGACTAGTCGCAATCATAGGGAGAAAGGGAGAGGATGGATTTCACCGGTTCCTGGCAGCACTAGAAGCAGCTGAAGACCACCCCACACACAAAACTATTGCTGAAGCACTTGAAAGCTCTTTAATATACTTACTAGGAGACTGTGCAGGTGATGCAGCATTTGTGGGCTATTGACTCCTTCGGTTTTACTAGTCTCTTCTTTTTTGACACAGGCATCAGAAGCCCGCAAAACCTTCCTCCCCCAACTAAACGGATGACTGTGGAACATTTCCCCCATGAAGGTCTATAGCCATACATCCCTCAAGTATACAGTATACATATACCATGTTGGCTGACGATTTAGGTTTGTATTTGGATGGCCTGTCTCCAACAGAGTTTTCAAGGCAGTACGTCACTGAGGACTTTGAAGAACCAGCAGGTACAACTCATAAAATGTTGTGGGTGTATCTGTAGTGAAGTTGGTGGTCAGCCACTGTTGTTTCAATGAATTCCACAGGCTCAGTAGGCGAATCTAACCACATAAGAGCTCTGAGGGAAAACCAGCCACTCATAGTCGACAACCTCAACCTGATGTCAATCCTGCCCCACCTCAATGTCAACTCTCTACTGACTGAGGCAGAGAACCAGGAAATGTTGCTGATTGGTCTCACTGAGAGTGAAAAGATCATGAGACTAGTCACAATCATAGGGAGAAAGGGAGAGGATGGATTTCACCGGTTCCTGGCAGCACTAGAAGCAGCTGCAGACCACCCCACACACAAAACTATTGCTGAAGCACTTGAAAGATCTTTACAAAACCGTAAGTTACACTAGCACACTTGCTAGGGTGTAAGATAATATCGTCAACAACTCATTTTGCAGCACCAAGACCGGGCACACTAGGCTCCTCCTCCCCGACACTTCTGCAATGTTTCGTCTCCAACTTGAAAGGTTGGTACAAGAATAAACACTTTTACCAGGGCACCTCGGGACCTTTCATCTACGACATCAAATTCATCCGTCTGGCTCTGCTAACAAAAAAGGGGGTGAGTGAGGCTGAAAGGTCGAAGGACAAGTTTCTCAGAGCCACTCTTCACGGTCACGTGGAGGACATTGTCAAGAAAAAGAAACGCCTTGAAATGGAGGGCATCTTTCGGTACGGTAAGGACCCGAGAAAACTGGTGTTGGTGGAGGGAGCGCCGGGGGTAGGGAAGACAATGCTGGCAATGAAACTTTGCCAGCTGTGGGCACAGGGGAGGGCTCTGCAAGAGTATGACATCGTCTTCTTTGTTGAGCTTCGACAGTACCAAAAGGAGACCACACTGAAACTTGAGACTTTGCTAGAGACACACTTGGAAGGTGACCAGGAGATGATGAAGGAAGTAATGCAGCACCTCGTCCGCACGGGAGGGGATAAGGTCCTTCTTATCCTGGAGGGTTGGGACGAGCTATCACCCGCACTACGAGATCCTTTTTCGTGGTTCTTTGAGCTGATAAAAGCCAAAAAGCTTCCGAATGCCTCGATCATGGTCACTTCCCGTCCTTCTGTCACGGCTCCTCTGTATGACTACATGGACGAGCGAAGAATCGAAGTTCTTGGTTTTGACAAAAACCAACAGAATGAGTACATTCAAAAGAACATCGAGGACCCAGCTGTGCCTCAGAGGGTTCGTGACCACCTCAAGCGGTTTCCCAATCTCAGAGCTCTTGCCCACATCCCTCTCACTCTCTCCATCATCTGCTCCGTAGCTATGAAGAGCACCAGTCTCCCCATCACACTGACAGAGCTCTACGACAAGTACGTCTGCACCTTTCTCTTTCACAATCTTCAAAAGTCGTCGAGCGACAGCCTTCGTTCGCTTATTGGTCTAGATTCTCTAGACACAATCCCCAAAGAAGTTCGACAGGTATTTGAGGGCCTGTGTAAGTTGGCTCTTAGCGGTTTTGAGAAAAAAGCCTTCATCTTTGAAAGGTGTGATCTAGAAGAGCATTGCTTGCCCTGTTCGGGAGAAAAGTTCGATGGCTTTGGGCTTCTCACTACACGCACGCAATCTGCCACAGCTGGCAGAAAGCCCCTGTATCAGTTCCGGCATTTGTCGATCCAGGAATTCCTGGCTGGGCTTCAGATCAATAGCATCGGAGACATGGATCGCACACGTTTGCTTAAAGAGTATCGCAGTGATAGGCAGTTTCAAAACATCTGGAAGTTTCTTTCCGGTGTGTCAAAGCTTCGAGACGAAGCATTCTGCCAGCAGCTCGTTCTCCCCACACGTAAAGGCGGTCGCGACCAGCTATTTCTCCTACACTGTCTCTACGAGGCTCAGAATCCGGACATCTGCCACCGTGCGGCAGGCAAGATGGAACACATGCTTCACTTGGACAACACCACTCTCAATGCCACAGACTGTCTCTGTGCTGCATATGTGATGGGGAAATCAGAGGGGAAATGGCAGGTGAACCTGAGAGGTTGCAACATTGGAGGGGACGGTCTGGAGGTCTTCAAATGGCAACTGAAGATACACGATTCCCAAAACCTGAAGATAATTCGTCTCGAGTAAGCCAACGCTCGTGTTTTCTCTGTCATTTTCATGCACCATTTTTATGTATTATACAGTCTTACACACAACCAGTTGGATGCAAGTGCCATGCGCCATGTAGCAGAGATGTTTCTGGAACTAAAGGCAAAAATCATCAATGTGGAGTAAGTGATGTGCAGTGTTTAACTAAATTACCTTTATGAACACTTTTTGTAGGATCGCATCTAACAAGATCGGAGATGAGGGAGCAAGATTGTTGTCAAAAGCTCTCAAGGAAGATAGTTCACGCGTTAAACAGCTTCAGTGAGTGTTTTGTAAAGCATCGTGCAGCAGGTTCATGCATGGATTTTTTTTACAGTTTCAGGGATTGTGGTTTTACTTCTGGAGCAGCAAAGTGGTTTTCAGAGGTGCTACAGAGCAGTAAAACCCTCAGTGCCTTGCAGTGAGTGTTTGACCAGTGTAAAAGTATGCATATGTTGCAATTGTGTGTGTAGTTTCGGCTTTGATAAACTTGGTGACAGGGGAGCAGAGTACATTTCAGCAGCTCTCTGTCAAAACACAGTTCTGGAGGAGTTAGGGTGAGTGGCATCATAATATTCATGAGGTTTCTAATAGATGAGCATCCTCTCCTGCAGTTTGTATACTGCTGGATTAACAGGTGCTGGACTCAGCTTCCTTGCAAATGCATTGAAAACAAACCGTACTCTCAGCGTTATCAGGTAGAACTCCAAGTCCACAATTCAGTAGGTTGTGGGATTAATTCTATAATTATTATTATACTGCCTCCGTCCAGAATGGATCGGAATAACTTCACCGCTCCCGATTGCCACATTATTGCCGAAATTCTGTTGACAGACAACTCTGTGGAACGTATTGAGTAAGTGGGTGTGCCTCTTACCTTGAAGCAACATGATCTAAAATACTCCAGCCTTTCAAGGAATCCTATTGGAGACGATGGATTTTCCATTATTTTGGATGCTCTCATAAAGAAACCAGATGCACTCAAGAAACTGGGGTATTATACAAAGTCATTATGCACGTATATAGGCTTCAATATGATATATACATGCAGGATTTTTGGGTGCGAGATTACAAGTCGAGAAATGCACAAGTTTGTCGAATTCTTCAAAAAGACGACAGCATTCACAGGGATGAAGTGAGTAGCTAACATTGTATGTCGGCACATATGGCATTATTACGAGTGTTCCCATTCGTACAGTATTGGATTAAACCGCCTTGGAGACACTGGTGCAGGGCATATAGTACAGGCACTGAGAGAAAACAAGTCAGAGTCTGTCAAAGAAATATAGTAAGTAACTTCAGCATGCATGGAGAACGATCTTGACTCAATCGCAACTGCAACGATACTCCTCAGTATGGCTGACACTGGTCTGAGTGACATGGGAAAGCAGTTGGTGACAGAGGCTGGAGCAATGAGAAAGGATCTGATCGTCTCTTGCGAAGTTAATGAATTCCTTAAGATAGGGAAGGCCAGGATACAAGAAAAATTATGGTCACAATGACACAGCAATAACATCCGCTATTGTATGATTATGAAGTCATGTGGCATATTTATTTCTCAATGTATCATATAAGGCTGGAAGAAGTCCACCTTTGTTCACAATTGGCGAGCACATTGTTTTAGCCAGTTGTCTCCACGAATACTCGCTGGTTATCCCATCGTGCCACGTGTTGAACACTTTAGTGATACACCGCAAGGAATTTCCCCGATAGTCTTCATCGTAAGCCTCCAGATCTGGCTGAGGAATGCCTAGTTTGGTCCCGACATCCTTCCACTGTGCTCGCAGGTCCATGCCAACCAACTCCAGCAGGTCTATCAGTTCTGGCGACGGGAAATCTGCAAAATCTGACCCACAACAAGTAGGGCATGAAAAAATTTTCCACATGTAAAATGGAACCTCTGAAAAAGGACCCTTCAAATAAAAGACACCTCTCTATAAAGGAAAGTTAATTCTTCCCCACACAGAGGTATAGTTCCACCGAAAAAGTCATGCCAATAAACGACACTTTGAATGTCTGCCCCCAAGGTGTCCTATATACCATAGTTCACTCTAACTCCTTGGGTAGCTATGTACTATCATACCTGCTGGTGTAATTCTTGGTTTGTAAGAGGCAGGGTTATCTGAGATGAAAAACGGATAGAGAATAGAAGCGTGAATGAGCAATATGTCTGAGGCTTGATTTTCAATATACCTGTGGGTCCTTCATTAGTTTTACTGCCCACACCTTTCTTCAGCCTTCTCACGAGATCCTGGTAAGCCCCGTCACGGGAGAAAATGTCCACGAACGCATCGAACCACTGTCGCTGTCTAGTGTCCGACGTCCGTATCTTGGTAAACACGCTGTCCAAGAGCTGCCCGGCCTGCCGATCAGGAGCTAACTGTGGCGTCGCTAGAACTCCCTGCGCCACTCGGCGAGTAATGAAGTTTTTCTCCACGAGACTGTTCGCAAACCACTGCAGATTACCAGAAACAGTGTCTGTGATGAAGGAGACGTTGGCGTTGAGAGCCGAGATCTCCACGGGCTCATCGGCCATTTTTCAAGTGTATAAAGTGGGCGGGGCACTTATCACAAAGGTGAAAGGTCGCACATGGCCGGGAGGAAGAGAGCGGCTCGCTCCTCGGAACTACTGCTACCTCCGCAGGGAGCAGGTGAGACTAGTGTTATTTTACGAGTGTGGAAATAAACAACCCCATGTGTCTGCAGGAGTTGCTTTTGTCAGGAGAGAACTGAGTGGGAATGGTCGAACAAGTCGAGGACCTCCGAAGACATTCAGAGTTGAAAAGAGCAGCGGTGCGTTCTAAGAAAATAATTAGAAATCAGATATAACTCATAAGCAAAGATAATGTGTACCTGTAGCTCATACAGAAGTGGTATTATATGTACATGTTCTCCTGCAGCGTTGGGTCGTGTGAGGATGTTGCTGCCGCAGCTGGCAGCAGCAGAGAGCCAACTGCAGGAGATGGTGGACAGTGGGTCTCCCAGTGAAGTGGACATTGAGAATATCAGTGAAGATGAGCCTCACATTTCTATGGTGATTATCTAGGCACACACTCTTTAGAGGAAAACTGTGGGGGGAGAGAATGTTGATTTGGTGGAAAACTGGCATCATTTCTGGTTACTCACCGTTAAAATAGGCCCCAGACCACCAAATGTTGTGGAAAAACTTTCCAAGTTTTGCTCTGAAACGTCACAAAAGTTTTAGTCCTCACTATATACAAAAGAAACGTGAAACAGTTGGCCACCTAGTGCGGAGCTATATACATACGAGACAAGCTAGCTACTATGCTGCTACAGAGTCTATCGGTCTGGTATCATTTACTGCAATGTGTCCTACAGGATCTGGCATTGATACCGCTGGCCGAGGAGGAGTCTGGGCTGACTAGCGGTGGCTCTACTAGCAGCAGTAGTGAGAGTGATGATGATGATGAGGAGGAGAAAATAGTGGGACGACCATCCCTGAAGATTCCAGGGACAGAGGAATACAAGAACTGCAGGCATAGAGGAACTATCATGCAGTTAGGCCTTGTACACTTTTCACCCATATTGCTGGTCTCACCCATTGCTGCATAACGTATGCGAATCAGTGCTTCACACAAACGATTAAAAACAACACTAACACAACCACGTGTGCAATATTGGTATTAACAATAATATGTACACATGCTATGTCACTTAAAATTTGGACTACATTATTAAGTAACATAATGAGCTTTCAGTGCCACACTCTCCGGACAGAGCGTATTTATTTTTTTCTCCTGTGTCTTCTGACTATCCGACCAGCTGTGCCCGTATCCCCACCAATCGACGTTGACACAGCTATCCCTCCCTCTCTAACCACCTCATTCCCGCCTTCTGCCCCTTCGTTTCCCCCATTAATTGACGACTTTTGCATCTTCAGTGACAACTTTTCAAAGACGCCTATCGAACCGCGGGGTGCTCCCCAAGTGAGAGCAATGGCGAGACAATCGTTTTGAAGGTAGAGGCTGCGAATGGCGGATGGAGCGGGAGGGAGAGGGTCCATTACTTTCTCAATCTGCCAGAGAATGTGGTAAAAGTGTGAACCGAGGGCACAGCGTGGTACACCAGTGTATACCCTCCCCTTCAATGAGAGGTTGAACGACTGTTGAAATCTCTTTGAAGGCCAGATTGCGTCACTGTTGTTGCCGTCTTTGACTGGCGATAGACAGATGGAGATGTTGCTGAAGTCGATGCTACACGGCCATGGCAGTTCGTAATCAAATTCCCCAGGTAGGAGACGGATCTCGGCTGCTAGGTTGCTGGATTTTCTCTGGACGAACGCGAGGCATACTTTGTATCCGGGACCAAGAAAAAACGGGATGCTCTCCCACGAAGTCGTCACTTTCTTCTCGAGCTGCGAGAAGTTTGGGAGAACGAGAGAGATCTCCCTGTGGTCAGCATCGAGAACCAGAGCTCCACTGCTACCGAGGAGGGCCCGAATTGATCTGAGGGGAACCAAGTTGGTCGTGAGACTCTTCCTCAGTAGGTGGTCCATACTGGATGACACCCTCTCTACTCGCCTCTGACATTGTGACTTTGAACATTTTGAGCTCTCTCAGTTCCTTGCGCTGGGTCTGAAGTTCAAGCTGGGACTTTTGGAAGTTTGTCATGAGCAGGAGGAGGTGTTGGGTTTGGTTAGCCGTCACGTGAGCTTCTAGATCTTTCCGTAGGAGTTTTGAAGGACATCCGGCTGGGCAGCGAATTTCCTCCAGCGGGCAGGAATCACGGTGGGCCGTGAAATTGCAACGTTTGATGTCGGTCGCCCCACAGCTATTGGGACATCCCATTGGGTAACCGGGACACACGGCCAGGTGTAGAAACGAAATGACGTTCAGATAAGTGTCCTCCTTGTCACAGTAGACACACTTTGCATCGCGAAACGCACATTCGGAAGTCGAATGCTTGTCAAAGTTTTTCCGCGGAACAGACATGGAGCAGTTGTGGCATTTGACTGGAGTATATTCGCAGTCTCTCTGGTGAGCCTTAACCGCCCTCAACTCGCCCTGCCACTCGCACCCTTGGGCTCTCTTCGAACAGAGCACACGTAGATCCTCTACCTCGCGTCGTGTCTGTTTGTCCAGAATATGGACGAATTCCTCGTGACGGCAGTGGGGGCAGGAATTTGTCCCGGATTTGTTCGCCCACTTTTCGAGACAGCTCTGGCAGAACTCCTGGCCGCAGCAGGCGGTGAGGTGAGGGTCCTTTACCAACCCCGTGCATATGCTGCATACGAATTTCTCAGGTGGGTTGGTGGGGAATTCGCATGTGACTCCGTCATAGGAAAGCTGCGTGGTGTGTGATTGTGGGGAGGGTGGTGAGGGTGCACCTTGTGACAGGTTTAGGACCAGAGGAGGTGTAGCTGCCGAAGAGGAGGGAGACATGCCCAGCTCGGGGCTCTTAGTTGGTGTCTTCAGAGCCATTAGCAACAGCCCCAGCTTGTCTGCCTGCGGTCACGCTGCTACAAGGAGAGAGAGAGATATAACAGAGTCATGTGACGGTAAATACAATGCTTATGAACACAGCTTCAGTTTCCCAGAACTCTGTGTACCTCGTTGTGTACACGAGCTCACCTTCCTTGTCCGTTGCAGTACCGTCGGTGCGCATCATTTAGAATCAGGCAGCTGCTACGAGAAAATGGCGGAGGGTGGTCCTCCTAGAGGGGCCACAGGGACGGGAGGTGGAGGCGGGCTGGGGGAGAAAGAAACCTGGGAGCTCTTCTCGAACTGGGTCTGCTGCGTGTGCGTCGTCACCTTCGACTTGGAGTTAGGCCAGGCTCTGGAGGTATTGGTATAATTGGCTGCATGGGAAGTATTAGTTACATTTTGAGGGTAACACAACAAACAAGCGATGAGAGGTGCGTTACTGTACCTCACACACCAAGTCACTGTTTTTCTCTATTTCTTTGGTTCTCTTAGACTGTCATACCGTCAGACTACAAGCTCTCCGACACGGAAAAGAGCAACATCTGCTACCTGGCCTTCCCTGACTCCAACTCTGGTGAGCACACAATTCTGCAATAAGCCCACCAAACCCATGACTACTGCCCTCCATTAATCTATGAGTTATATACACATTACCATTACGACTCCAACCCACGACTACAATGTACTCCTTGTGTTACTGACTGCAGGATGTATGGGAGACACTCTGTTCCACATCAGGATCCGGTGTACTGGGTCTGGGACAGGTGGAACGGATCTGAGACCAACCAACCACCACTACGGAGCCCCTCTCGTTCTCATGGTAATTGTACTTCACCCCATCTTGTGTAACGACTCTTCTTCCCCTCTTGTTCTCATGGTACACATTCTTCACTTCTCACGGTGAACAACTTTCCCTCTCCACTTTCTCTAACAACCACTTATCTCCCCGTCTCATTTCTCATAGTATAAAATTCACTTTCCTCTCTCTTTTATTATAGTGACCTGTCTTCCTTGGCAAGCTGGCTCTAGCTTTATAAGTCTTAGCTGGTGAATCGTTATAGCTGAACCAAATGATTGTGTTCCCTCCTCAGCCTGATCCTGCCTACTACTATGGGTTTGTCTACTTCAGACAAGTGAAGGATTCCGACATCAGAAGAGGCTATTTTCAGAAGGTACATGTACATGTGTGTAATGTCTTTGCCCTGGCATTCTACTTACCTTTCCACACACAAAATTTTTACAGCGAAAGAGAAACTGGTTCCTGCGCATGTTGTGTGCTGAGGTTGAGCCTACATGTACTTGTATTATGAGCCTTTTGCAAGTTGGTTTTATTTCAGTTCTCTCCTGACATGTCTCTTACTGCAGTCAGTTGTTCTACTGACCAGACTGCCTTACATCACTTTCTTCAACTTCATTGTGAGTAAAGGACCTACTATCTTATGTCATTAATGCACTAGACAAGCTCTTGTGATAACATTACATCATCAGGTAAAAATTGCCTCTGTGTGTCCATTCAGATACAGAGGATTGCTCCAGAGTACTTCACACACGGTCTAGCATCACTTGAAGCAGGTGGAGTGTGGTCATTATGCAGAG
Organism: Geodia barretti; assembly: GCA_030341885.1. Classification (NCBI taxonomy): domain Eukaryota; kingdom Metazoa; phylum Porifera; class Demospongiae; order Tetractinellida; family Geodiidae; genus Geodia; species Geodia barretti. Next base: position 5,122 of record CASHTH010003902.1, on the reverse strand, counting down.
GTTCTCCCTCCCATCTAACCCTCTTTCTTTCTTTCTTTCTTTCCGCTAACTCTCATCGATGTTTGATCATGCTGTCATTGTTGCTTCTTCTCCATCTCTCTTTTTTCCTCTCTTTCTTCCCATCCTCCCTCCTCCTCTCTTTCCCACAGCATGTGGTAACATGAACCAGTGGCCTCCACCAAGACCTGGTCAACAGCTACATCTCCCTATCCTCGGACAAATCATCTATGTACGTGTGTACTGTATGTATGTATATATGTATGTATGTATGTATGTATGTATGTATGTATGTATGTATGTATGTATGTATGTATGTATGTATGTATGTATGTATGTATGTATGTATGTATGTATGTATGTATGTATGTATGTATGTATGTATGTATGTATGTATGTATGTATGTATGTATGTATGTATGTATGTATGTATGTATGTATGTATGTACGTGTGTATGTATGTAGCTCCGTTCTCCCCTCCTAACCTGCTACCCTGCAGTGGGTTGGTTTTGTTTGGTTAAAAACTAAGTAAGCAAAACGGATCTTCGTGACCTAGTATTTGTTCTCAAATATGCATGCATCTATCCTCAGACAAATCATCTATGGTATGTATATGAAAACTATGAGGTAGAAAGGCAAAGGCACAACAAACAAATCACCTACACCCAGGACATCTCTTTTTTTCCAAGGAAAAATAAAGAGCTGTCCTGGGTGTACACATTTAGTCTTGTTATGTGAAGGGAGGGAAAAGGAAATGGGGACGAGGAAGGAGTAAAAGGTGTGACTATAGTGTCCTTGTTGCAGGTGAGGCTACCGACAAAGTCAGACAAGCCAGCTGCCAGAGACGGTGAGGGTCCAGTCATCAAGAAATCAGTGAGGAACACATACATACTCACAGTATTGGTTTTTATAACTCTCTCTCTACTGATATACAGTCTTCTGTAGTGGTGATTCCGTCAGTACATGACCTCAACCTCCACCAGTGAGTCTCTATTGTTATTGAGTCTCTACAGCATCAATGAAAAGCACTGAAGTGCAAACCCTCGGCGCATTGTGACGCGCACGCGTAAGTAAACGCATGCGCCGTACCACTAATTGATGGGCTGGGTTTAGTTTTAGCTGTTACTCGTGGTCTCTTCCCAGCTCGCGCAGAGTCTGACGCGGGCTAACTACAGTACTAGATAGCATGCGAGAGGCGATACACGCCCTGCGTTGCATCTTCTGGTGCCTCTGAGGTACGCAGAGCACGCGGATCGATCAGACCGTGGTAAGCCGTCCCGTCCGTTGCCTATTTGCATATTAGCTTTTTCGCGCTCTAGCTCTGCAACGGAGCAGTTTCAGAGAAAACCCCACATATTTTCTGACCTTCATTGCCCGTTCAGTAGGTGGTATCCTTTGTGAGACGAACGAACACTCGAGAAGTGAGATGACGAGTAACAGACAGACACGTACACACAGACAGACAAACCCAACTACAGTAACCCTCGCTGCGCATGCGCGCCGAGGGTTAATTACATATCACATACATATGCAGAGCACTGCAGCCAGTCCTCAACAACTTTGAGATGATATGGGAACTTGTCATCACCAATGAGGTACACATACATACTGTACTGCATATTATATTGCTCGAATTGGTACAGTGAATGTGAGCTGTTCTCTCTTCTTTTCTACCCTCACGTGCATACACTCCAGCCTATCGTCGTGATGGGACCATCTCCAACACTCTGTGCTAACACAGTCCAGGCCCTAGTTAGGTATATATTTACACTGACAATGATTGTATCTATCATCGTTTGAGACCCCACCTCCCTCCTATCCTCAGTCTCCTCCACCCTCTCAAGTATGCCTCAGACTTCAGGCCATTCTTCACCATACATGACTCTGAGTTCAAACACTATACCACCAGGACACAGGCTCCGTAAGATCCTCCCATCTTTCTCTCTCTCTCTTTCTGCCGACATACTCTTTTTAACCCTTAGCAAGCCACGGGCTTATATAATTATTATGCCCAGAGCCTCCATAAGTCCGTAAGAATTTATATATGGCTATAATACTAGGAGATACCCATGGTGTCCAAAAGGGTTAAATGCATTTTAATATGAACATTTTGATGGTCCTCTGGAGTTCATGTTAGCGAGGTTCGACTGTATACTCTTCTTGTGCCCTTCCTTTCTCATTCAGACATACTACATCCCTGTTAGTCGTAAGTTCTCACTTTTTTCCTCTCTGTCAACCTATTTCTCACATCCCCCTCTCCCTCCTCCCCTCCTCCCCCTTCCCACACACAGTCCACGGGTCATTCTGGGAGTGACTAACCCATTCTTCACTAAGACGCTGGACCACTGGCCTCACGTCATCAAACTTGGAGAAATCTCATCCAGCAATCCTGGTATATACAGTGGTTTATTTTAACCATCCGCAAAAGTCTCTTTTAGTGTTTAGCTTTTCCTAAGTGAGCTGCTTCACATACACACACACACACACACACACACACTCAATCACCTCCCCCAATGTCTCTCCAGGGACAGAGGAGAGCAGACCTCATCAGAGAAGCAGGTCACCAGGTGACCTCTCTGACTCCAGACCAGGTATAGCTATAGCTGTATAATAGGCAATTGAGAGTCTAGATGAGTATTTAGCTACTAGCCATATGTAGCTGTGTGCTATCATACATACATGCAATTCAGAGACTAAGTGAGTTTCCAATAAGGAAGCACACATGTAGAAGTATGCATATTCACTAAGCACTGATGCATGACTCCAAAAATGTAACTGAGGTGGCATGCAGAGTGGTTCTAGTGTAGCTACTCCACAACAGGTGACCTCTCTGACACCAGACCAGGTATAGCTATAGCTGTATAATAGGCAATTGAGATGTCTAGATGCAAAAGTATGCATGGCACGTAAAGTGGCGGAGATAATTGAACGTGACGTCACATCCGGAGTCCCGTTCTGGCTCCAGCAATGTATTGAGAAACTGGTCTATTGCCGCGGCAAATGGAAATTTGCCGAGGCAAGAGCACTTTTGTCGTGGCAAAAGGCCCGGCAACGACAAGAATACTGACACGATTGAACATGGCCCAGCTAGTTATTCTTGCCGCGGCAAATGTCCCGGATTTTTCGGCCCAGGTTTTGCCGGGGCAATTGCCGCGGCAGTTTAATTTTGCCGCTGCAAAACTGAAATGCCTTGGCAAAATCGACGTTTGAATACTGACACGAATACCACCCCATACTCCACAACTATCAGGTCATGTGTCTCTCTGAAGGTCACCACATTTGCCTAACAAAACTTGTCCACCTCAGCTACTACAATGAAGTCACGGAGATTACCCCTTGTTCACATTCCTAGTATTTCCCAGGGCACAAAGCAAACAGTTCCATGGTTGGCTTACTATAGTGTTCTTAGCATAGCACTGCATATTCCGAGTTATCTGGAGATGAATAATGTTTTACTGTGTGTTCCCTTGCAGGGGTGTTCAGCAGGTACAAGCCCTTCTTGCAGAAAGACAAGACCTTTGCCAGACTGGTCATCTCAAACAAGGTATATACTCATTACAGAAGACACTGTTTTCAATTTCAAAACTCCATTACTGCAAAATGCCACCTTCTCATCTTAACTAGACGCCACCAGGCAAAAGGCCAATGGAGGTGCAGGTATAAACTTTGTCTAATCCACAGATTCTCTGGTATAATATTATACAGCATTGTTTGTGTGTTGGAATGTGCAGAATGTGATGGTCAAGAAACATGCTCTGGAATTGACTACCAGTTTTATCATACCTCTGGTGAGTATATTCTGCTGCTACAAGTCAGAGAGTGAGATTGTTTTTTCTCTTATCTTTTTTCAACAGGAGAGGTATCTGGCTAGTCTAATGCCACTGAAGAGAGATGTCTCCCCATGGAGGGTATGTACATATGCTATACAATGTTGTTCCATTGTAGCTTAGTCTCTACAGAACCACCCAGAAATAGAGGTCATCTATTTCTGTTAGTATCTCTGTCTCTGCAGCCACCACCTCAGCTGAAGCCATTTGATAGTGAGTTGTTTCTGAAGGGAATGGAAGGAGCTGGACCTCACCTCACTTCCAGAGTCAAGGGAAACTGGACTGGTCTCTACCAGTGAGCCATGACCACTTACTTTTGCAGGCCCACCCTTCTTCTTGACACCTACTTATGAATTCCTCTTTGGGGGGTCCTCTCTTTCGTAAACTTGCAGATTAATCGACCGATTTCTCTCCTCTGCTCGGTTTCTAAAGTTCTGGAAAGACTGATCTACAATAAAATCATCCCTTTTGTTTCTCCCTCAAATTCTCCCTTGCAGTTTGGATTTTGTCCTAAGCATTCAACAATTCAACAGTTACTGGTTTTCCTCACTACCCCTCAGGTCTAGCTACCTTCAGGCAAACTGTCAAGCTGATGTTGTTTACCTCGATTTTAAGAAAGCTTTCGACAGTGTCCCACATAACGAACTTCTAGTAAAGCTGTGGTGTTTTGGAATCACTGGTAGTGGAAATGGTTCCAAGCCTATCTCTCCTGTCGATCACAACACGTTACACTCAATCGCTGTATTTCTGACCCCCTTCTAGTCATGTGGTTAACATACTTCGTTATGTGGTTAGCATTAGCAAAACTTTTGGAAAAGCATATGTGAACCCATCGAGTAAAAATAGGGCATTAAAGTGGACGCGAGCATAGCACGAGCCATACACGGGCGGAGGGGAAATCCCTCACGTAGAGCGCAATGCGCGTTGCACGTAATTCTCTCTTTCAAGGGATGATATTATTGTAGATCAGTCTTTCCAGAACTTTAGAAACCGAGCAGAGGAGAGAAAGCGGTCGATAATTACAGACAGATGACTTAGCTATCACCGAGGCTGTACCTCTTCCAAATCTTGGTTCGAAAGTGCAACTTGGAAATATGCTAGGATTGCTCGTGCAGATACATTCATTGTGCGCTCGCTCCCGCTCGCCAAAAATGCCCTGCAATTCACCCCCCTAGCCCTATAATATAAAAAAAAAAAACCACTATGTTAAAACCTCATTGTTTCATTTTTTTTTTATGTGTGGGGTTTTTAAATTTTGGTGTTTTTTTAAGATTGTCCTTCTCTCTTTCCTGTTTTTT
>CASHTH010003901.1:0-13047 GCA_030341885.1 Geodia barretti | reverse complement strand
GGACCGCCCCCGTAACATAATTCAGCGCTCGGCAGTATAGTATTGACGTGGCCAACATACTTGGTGAGCGGGAGCGAACCAACCTAGTCGTCGCAATGGGAGATTTTCTTTTTATCTACCCTCGGTGCGCATGCGCAGCGAGGGTTACGTAGTTTGTCTGTCTGTCTGTCCATGCTCCCAACTCACTTCTCGGTGTCCCACAAACGATACGACGTAATAAACGGGTAATAAGAATCAGTTTAATCGAACGGGTTTTCTCTGAAAATGCTCCGTTGCAGAGATCTGAGCGTTACCAGCATAGTACGCGTACATTCCGTCGGCCATTTTTTACTCGCGGAAAATGAGCATGCGCATTATTGGCGAGCGGGAGCGAGCTAACCTAGTGGTACGAACGGCGCGGATTTTCTATATATATATTTATTGGCGAGCGGGAGCGAGCCAACCTAGTCGTCGCAACGGGCGATTTCGTTGGTACGTCGTGTAAGTGCGCATGCGCGGCTTTGTACGCGCTTCTTTTATCCGAAACTATTTCCAACTTTTTTACACATTTTCATACACGGTGCCTCGCGATATGCGCCGATCGATCTAGCCAGCGAGAGTCTCCTCCATTCGACGACATGCGCTGCAACTTTCGGTTACTAACAGAGGCTGTATATACCTCTTCCCAATCTTCATGGTTCCAAAGTACAACTTGCAAATACGCTAGGGTTGCTCGTGCACATACTGCTGCATGCCAGCTGCCTGGTGGACCACGACTGACGTACTGAAAGCGTAAGGTAAGTACCGTTCTGCTCACCTGCTCACCGTTCTGCCAATGTACAATACGCATGTAACGGCGACTTGCTTCACGAAAGGAAAGCTGTGCGCTGACGGCACGTTATGCAGCCCGAACATCGCGGGAAAATCCCAAGTTGGATCGCTCCCGCTCGCCAACAATGTTCAACATTTCCACTAGTTTATTTATCTACGACCGCACGTCGTCCAACTGCGCATGCTCCAGGATTACGCGCTTCTTTTTATCCGAAAGGATTTCAAAATGTCACATGCTGCCTGCCTATATAGCCTGTGATGATGTCGTGTGTATACATGTGCGTATAGTCCGGGGAAGATGCCCTTCGTCGTCGAAGAGAGTGGGAAAGAGAACATCGTGCCCGTGAGACTCCTGAGCAGAGAGGCTCTTTTGTATCAGCGTCGCTTTCGTGATAGGGAACGCGAAATTTTTTACGCGCTGCCTAGCTGTCATATCGATGCGAAATATAGCCAGCCAAACAACTCTCGTCGATTTGCTGGCATTCGCTGCGCTCTTTGATACCTGACCGAGGCTGTCTATACCTCCTTCCAATCTTCGTGATTCTAAGGTTGAAGTTGTAGGATGGCTCGTGCAGATAGAGTCATTGTGTGCTCGCTCCCTCTTGCAAAAAATGCCATGCATTCGCCTACTACTAGTATATTACGACCACGTGGCCGTCCGGAAGAGAAAGACGTCCGTGTGTGCCGTGAGTTACGATTTTCCCTGGCTATCATGCCTCCAAGCAAGGTTTGCCCACAATGTCAAGCTAGTGTACCACTAAAGCTGAAGCTGTGTAAATGTTGCCAACATGTGTTCCAAAGTAAGAGAAAAGCAGAATATAGTTTGTCTGACCAAGCCACGAAACGCATGACGAGTGTCCAAGGCCACTAAAAGAGCGTCAGAAACAAGCGAGCAAAGTGTGCATAGAAAACAGCAGGACAGAAAGTGCAAAGCAAGCACGAGAGCCAATGAAACAAGCGAGCAAAGTGTGCATAGAAAACAGCAGGACAGAAAGTGCAAAGCAAGCACGAGAGCCAATGAAACAAGCGAGCAAAGTGTGCATAGAAAACAGCAGGACAGAAAGTGCAAAGCAAGCACGAGAGCCAATAAAACTAGCGAGCAAAGTGTGCATAGAAAACAGCAGGACAGAAAGTGCAAAGCAAGCACGAGAGCCAATGGAAACAAGCGAGCAAAGTGTGCATAGAAAACAGCAGGACAGAAAGTGCAAAGCAAGCACGAGAGCCAATGAAACAAGCGAGCAAAGTGTGCATAGAAAACAGCAGGACAGAAAGTGCAAAGCAAGCACGAGAGCCAATGAAACAAGCGAGCAAAGTGTGCATAGAAAACAGCAGGACAGAAAGTGCAAAGCAAGCACGAGAGCCAATGAACAAGCGAGCAAAGTGTGCATAGAAAAAAGCAGGACAGAAAGTGCAAAGCAAGCACGAGAGCCAATGAAACAAGCGAGCAAAGTGTGCATAGAAAAACAGCAGGACAGAAGTGCAAAGCAAGCACGAGAGCCAATGAAACAAGCGAGCAAAGTGTGCATAGAAAAACAGCAGGACAGAAAGTGCAAAGCAAGCACGAGAGCCAATGAAACAGCGAGCAAAGTGTGCATAGAAAAACAGCAGGACAGAAAGTGCAAAGCAAGCACGAGAGCCAATGAAACAAGCGAGCAAAGTGTGCATAGAAAACAGCAGGACAGAAAGTGCAAAGCAAGCACGAGAGCCAATGAAACAAGCGAGCAAAGTGTGCATAGAAAACAGCAGGACAGAAAGTGCAAAGCAAGCACGAGAGCCAATGAAACAAGCGAGCAAAGTGTGCATAGAAAACAGCAGGACAGAAAGTGCAAAGCAAGCACGAGAGCCAATGAAACAAGCGAGCAAAGTGTGCATAGAAAACAGCAGGACAGAAAGTGCAAAGCAAGCACGAGAGCCAATGAAACAAGCGAGCAAAGTGTGCATAGAAAACAGCAGGACAGAAAGTGCAAAGCAAGCACGAGAGCCAATGAAAACAAGCGAGCAAAGTGTGCATAGAAAACAGCAGGACAGAAGTGCAAAGCAAGCACGAGAGCCAATGAAACAAGCGAGCAAAGTGTGCATAGAAAACAGCAGGACAGAAAGTGCAAAGCAAGCACGAGAGCCAATGAAACAAGCGAGCAAAGTGTGCATAGAAAACAGCAGGACAGAAAGTGCAAAGCAAGCACGAGAGCCAATGAAACAAGCGAGCAAAGTGTGCATAGAAAAAGCAGGCAGAAAGTGCAAAGCAAGCACGAGAGCCAATGAAACAAGCGAGCAAAGTGTGCATAGAAAAAAGCAGGACAGAAAGTGCAAAGCAAGCACGAGAGCCAATGAAACAAGCGAGCAAAGTGTGCATAGAAAACAGAAAAAGCACGAGAATATGTACTTAGTGATAGCCGGCCCAGCCCATCAATTTATGCGCCGAGGGTTTGCACTTCAGTGCTCTCTAGTTATTTTTTATTTATTTCGATCCGACGACGCAGCCACCGATACCACAATGTTGTTATTAATATTGGCCTAAGCACTTTACATTTACCTTATATAGAATGTATCTGTGATGATATTGGCAGCAGTTCAGGGGTTAATGAACCAGCAGTTGTTGGCAGTATTGTGTGCAGTATTGCTATTGGAGTTTTACTGGGAGTGGTGGGACTGTACCTCATACAGAGAGTGAGGGGCAGGTCGTCTGGCCCCACCTCCTCCTCTCCCTCTCCCCTCCCCCCTCCAGTCACCTATGAGGAGGCAAGAGAGGTCAAGAGTTCACAAGACATTCAGCTGACCTCCAATGAGGCATATTATTGGCAGAAGAAGGAAAAAATTCCCACATCAACGTAACACAGCATATGGACACTTATATATACAAATGGAAAAATCATTTCTTCAAAATGAAAGGGGGATATAGGGATGACTTGAAGCACCAAAAAGGAAGAAACAAGGGGTCATTACACACCAAATATGCACAAAGCCACATGACACCATCCCTATATCTTTGTCTCATATTAAACTTTGCTTATGAACAGTAAAACAAAGATAAATAGGGATGGTGTCATGTGGCTTTGTGCATATTTGGTGTGTAATGACCCCTTGTTTCTTCCTTTTTGGTGCTTCAAGTCATCCCTATATCCCCCTTTCATTTTGAAGAAATGATTTTTCCACTTGTTTCCACTATTTTTAATGGCTTATGACAACACTGCATTTTCAGTCACTGATGTCCATGGGTATGTTGTTAAGATAACTGTTGAAAGCAGAAGCCTCTTACTTGAAGCAGGGTGTAATGCGTAGTGTCTCCAACAAGGAGGCGATTAGGTTGTGGCACATAATGGTGGTGGTTTCATTGGGCAGGCTTCAGAAATCAGACTACAATGATAGCTATAACCTGGGGGACAAAGAATGAAGGCGCCTGGCAAGGCACACGTAACACGGCGCAGATTGCCAAGTTGCTCCTCGTGCAAATAAACAGCAAAACGCAAGCTAGCCATTTACAAAGTTTACACTGACTTACGGAAGGCACTGGAGGATGAGAGAAATTTTCTCTGCAGGCATCCAGTCCTGGCTTAGTCTCGTTCGTGGACCAGGTTTAGGAGACATAATGCGTGCGCACCGCATTGGAAACGCCCTCCTCGGCTCACTGATGCTGAAAATGGCGTTGTTCAGTGACAACCGAGAAAGATCTACCGTAGTGAATTGCGGCAAGAAGCAAACGATCGCTTGATATGCGTTCACACCTCCTGCAAATTCGAAGACGTTCTGTGAAAAAAAAATCAACGCTTCAAGTGCTTCCGGTAAGGAGCTAGGGCATCTGAAGTAGAAGAAGAGGAAGAATATGATGATGATGACACGAAAATCGTGCAATCGCGTATGAGCGAATTCTCGCGTGGACGACTGAAGGTGCGTATGAGGTCTTGGGGGACATGTATAGGTAGATATTGGCCCGTAGACTATTGCTAGTATGTTTTGAAGGCCTAGGGAGTGATTCTCACTGAGTTATTAGTCGTTTTTTTTACGCGGATCACGTGAGATTTCACCCGTGTCATCCCTATATAGAGAGCCTACCGACTCTCTAATACAGCTTTGAAACCTCATAGCGCTTTAGCTAGCGTAGTTATTTGAAGTTTGTATCACTATTTTATTGTGACTTGCGTGGGCTGATCAAAGGTGCCGCGCATACATTTATTTCCCTGTAGTACGCGTTCAATATGGCCAATATTGAACGTTCAATTCATCAGCATCGTACACAGTAGTTTAGACAAAAACTGTTCTGTAGAGGCTGTACAGGCGGGGTGTGGCTGAGGCGACCACACCCCTTCATTCAGCTCCCTGTGCCAAGCGAGACCATGGCCGCGGCACACCGACCGGTCAAACGGCCCAGTGACCTATGAAACGAGTTTTTCTGAGGGAGAAAGAGCCACAATCACGACCTTTTTCAATTGCGGTAGCCTCGAGAACAGAAATTCGCTCGAGAATTAGTGCGCACGTGCGCATGGGAAGTATGCTATGCCGTCGATCGCATTTCTCTCGCTGGAAGGCGACGACTGCTACAAAGTCACAATAAAACACATAATGTGCGTCCTATCGTTCTATACGTGACTTATGGAACTCGGGTTGTGGTCTCGAGACCCATACAGCACTCGGCTGGGCCTCGTGCTGTATGAGTCTCTCGACCACACCCCTCGTTCCCATAAATCACGTATAGAACTCTAAACGCACATTATCTCTTGCAACCACGTGCCTCAGAAGTAAATGATTGCCACACCTTAACTAACATGGGCTCCTCACTTTAAAGCATGATAGTGGGTGAGAGGATCAGCATAACGCCACTGTAGCTACCATGATCACTAAAGGCCTAGAACACAATACTCAGGGGGTGTTGAGCAAATAATTAGCTGCCACTATTTAGCCAGAGCTAATAAACAAGCTCAGTTAACCTATGAGTCATCTGATCGAGTAGGAACCAGAAGGGAACTAAAGATAATAATCGTAGAGGAGATCTAGCCTATGCTTATATTATATATAATTAAAGAAGGACGAATTTTTTGTCAGATCCTAGACACTCCTATAGCACCTCCTCACATGAGATCAGGTCAGCCTGTCAGGATAATGTCAGTGGCTCTGATGTTTTCACCTTTATAATAATATCCAGATTATGGACCACATCCTTTCTAGCGTACAAAGAAAAGGAAGCCAAACCAGACAGTTGGGAGACAGAGTGACATGTAGCAGAGGATGTGGAGGAGTTAATATGGGGGACAACTCCTGTAGGTATAAAAAGGATGTTGTCTATAATCCGGATGTTAAGTCACCGGAAAGAACCGGCGGAATCTACTCTGGCCCGACCTCGCCTCCACGTCATAATTATCTGCACTCTGAGGCCACCATATAAAAGGACCCCCAGACTGCTCTTTTCTCATCGTCTCACGAAAACTTGAGCTTTTAAGAATGAAATCCTCTCTGCTTATCGTCGCCGTTCTACTACTGCTCGGCACTGTCGTCCAGGAAGACGCCGGGCTCCAGAAGAAACAACAACAGTGCCTAAACGCGCAAGTGACAAACTGTCAGAATGCACTGAACTCGAACGATAACGAAAGGTTCTGCGATGGCAACTGCGAGGAGGTGTTGTGAGAGTATTACAAGTGTCAGGGATTTGACACGTTCGTCATACTACAAGGCGAAGAGTGCGGCACTGCGGGGACTACCGTGGGATCTGCTGTCTTAGTATCGGCAATTCTGACTGCTCTGGTTGCTACCCTCAGTTAACTGTGCTAGTGACAGCTAGTTTGTATTACTCTTGTGTTTCTATTCTACAGAGGGTGCACTAAAACTCAGTTTTATGTATATGAGCTTGATTTTCTTCATTGCTAGCTAATTGGCGAGCGGGAGCAAGCCAACCTAGTCGTCACAACGGGATAATTTTCTGTTTATTTTGCTGGGTAATTTATTAAGGCTCGCGTAGTTATGAAGCCGCTGGCATCGCCGCCTCGTGGCCTGTAGTGCAAGAATAAGCGTCGACACACACACACAGACACACAGACAAAGTAATCCTCGCTGCGCATGCACGCCGAGGGTTAATAATCACAAGGCTGCTAATTCGGTCCAAGTATAATTATATTGTCCCCAGCCACTTTTCCTCTTCAAAGGGCGGGGTGTGGGTACAAGAGTAACACAATTCTTTAAAATGACAATCATGAGTCATGATCATCATCATGATTCAACTCTGTCTCAATCTTCCTAGTCTCATTCTCACACCTTTTTGAGTGAAGTCATAGTAGCTACCTGGAACAGGCGGATGATAATGTGAATGTCTTCAAACAGCTGCTATAGCTTGTTAGCTACCATCTGCTCTGGAGGTGTAACTTGGGATTCATTGCTAAAGTGCAAACCCTTGGCGTCTTTCTGAAGCTATATATTAGCAATGGCTAATTATTTGCTAGCTAGTTGCACATAAAAAAACTGTAGCATGACGAGCGTCTGTATATAGCTATGGCACTCCTTTTGTCACCGTGCACTCAGTAGGATCAATGGATGGTACTATACTTTATCCATGATCCAACTGCCTGTAGTTGTAACATTGAGCCACGCCTAGGCCTTGACCAATGCTAACATTGTTGGCATTGAAAAGCATAAAAGGGTAAAAAAAACTGCATAATAATCCACGGTACACAATATAGCAGATGCTAACAAAAATGCACCATAAAACAGACAGGAAAATGGAGTAATGTGATGTTTAACTGTAGTAAAGGCTCAGATGTATGAGCTTCTAGAGGCAAACAATTCCATAGTCGGATGACTGTACAGAAGAAAGAAAAATTTAAAGCATTACAACGAGAGTAAGGAACTATGAAAGCATGCCTGCCCCAAGCAACCGGCCAAGCTGCAATTGGCGCAGCTAAAAGGATCCACGGTTTCTTGCAGAATCCGGCGATCCTCACAGCGAAAGTTATCGACAGAGCGTCGATGCAATTTGTAAAAGAATGTAAACTTTTGGCTTCCCTCGACCACCCAAATATCGTCAAGTTTTTCGGCATCTATTATTTTCCCGACTCGCGACTGCCCGCCCTCGTCATGGAACGACTACTAATCAGTCTTCATGACTTACTGAATCCGCCTGCTGACCGACCTAAATATCCTTTTCCTTTGAGCATGAAGTGCTCGATACTGTGCGATGTTGCCGACGGTCTCGCTTATCTCCACGGGCGGTCGCCGCCCATCATCCACCGCGACCTGACCGCACAAAACATAGTCCTGAATGCGGAATTGCAAGCAAAACTAGTGGATCTGGGTCTCTCTCGTATAGAGCCTCTAATGACAGCCGCATCAAGAATGACTATGCCACCCGGCACGCTAGTCTATTTTCCCCCGGAGAATGCCCGTGGAATCCTGCATGACCCTAGTGTAGACATCTTCTCTTTTGGAGTTGTCACCATTTTCACAATCGGTGAAACCTTCCCCTGCGATCTTCAAGAGCCAAACTACTTTGATGAGGAGACTGGTGTGCTAGTAGCTCGCACTGAACTACAGCGACGCAGTGAGTACATGCAATACGTTAGAGTGCAACTAAGAGCCTGTGACCAGCTCCGAGAGGATCAACCTCTAATTCTGCTAATCCAGCAATGCTTGCACAATCTCCCAGCTAAGAGGCCAAGTATTCGTGAGGTGCTGCGCCTTTTGGGGGAGGCTAAAGCTGATATTAAAGACAACCAGGAGATTGAAAGGAGTCAAATGGAACAAGCTCTTCGCAGTGAGCTACCAAAGGAAAAGCTGCAGGTATATATACACACAATTTGGCGCGGCCGCGCCTCACTTTTGTGATTGCATGCACATGCATCAGCATGCATAACTAAAATTCCAGGTTTAGGCAAGTTTTGATTTCGGTCTGTAAGTGTGTTAGTAAATTCAATAGACATTAGCACACAAAATTACACACCTCTTACATTACTGAGAAAACTCTGCAATCTTATGTCACCTAGCTTTTTTTAAACATTTTTTACAGCCAGAAACGACTATAATTCCTAACTTGGAAAACCTTATGGAATTGCTCTAAGAAAATCAGGTGAAATAGTAATCACTGAATGGGGTGGAGACACTGTCCATCCTCGGTAAAGACTTCCCTAATGTTTGGAGAACGTGGGGAAATGGCAGAGAGTATGAAGTATCCAGCTGGAGTAGCAATTGACAAAGAAGAGAAGTATATTTATGTCAGCAGCGAGCACAAGCTACAAAAGTTCAGTAGCCAGGGAGAATTTAAGAAATGTGTTGGTAATGATGGGAAGAAGGGAGAGTTTTACGAGTTTGATGATCCTCGTGGTCTAGCAATATACGAAGACAACCCTTTATGTAAGTGACCGTAATAATCATCGAATTCAAGTTTTTGACCTCGACCTGAACTTCGTACGATGTATTGGCTCATGTGGCGATGGAATTAATGAATTTAAACAACCATTATTGCAAAAGAATATATTTTTGTATCAGATTTAACCCATGATTGTATTGTTGTATATAAAACTACAGGTGAGTTTGTTACCACCATCGCTTATCGTGGTAGTAGGGCTGGAGAGCTTTGTTCTCCCTATTGTATCACATCAAATGAAAAAAAGATTTTTGACTTTGAGAAGTACCCATAATGGTGATTTTTACATCAGTATCTTTTGTTGTATATATCATATATTTTTTGAACATTGTTGGTTACGTTTCCTAGCTGACCGGCTACAGTAAATGAATCTATGCTCAACACTAGAAAAATTCATTAGTAGCCGGCGTGATTCGCCGCGCCGCGAGGGGTTATCGCATGCGCAGAATATCTATGTCCCTCGAGATGGCATGCCATGTCATACTCCGTGCACATGCGCAGCGAGGGTTACATAATGTAAGTGTGCCTGTCTGTCAGTCTGTTACCACGTTTTCTGCGACTATACCAACGGGTTCATCGCTACACTGGCTTCATTTAAAAACAGGCGATTTCCTGCTGCATTCAAAAGTTATGGCGTGAAAAGCAAGTGAACAAGCCAATTCCAAATTAGCACAGGCTTACCTCGACCGCGTCCGCTCGCTCTGTGTATCTTGAAGGCACAATAATTCACAACAAAGGGCGTGTATCGACTCCCGCATGCCATCTACTACTGTAGCTAGCCCGTGTCAGACTCTCCGCGAGCTACTAGCGGGGAAACAACGAGTTAACGCATGCTATAAAACAGCCCAACCCATCAATTAGCGGTACCGCGCATGCCCAGTTCGCCAAGGGTTTGCACTTTAGTGCTTTTGATTTTCACGGCATATCTCTCGAACAAAGTCGTTTCAGGAAAATCACCCTTTTAGTTTTAAATCACGCCATCTGATTGGTCGATGAGCGGACCTCTAAATCACGTAGAGCAAATTTTCCGCACTCAAATATAGGTTAGATGCGGAGCCGAGGTGAATACGTGTGGTAGAGTGCCGAGGGCTCCCGAGCTGTCGGCGTCCCGAGCGCAGCGAGGGCGCTACTAGGGAGTCCACAATTCTGACAGTTTGTTGACGCGTAGTTACCGTGGCGACGCATCTAACCGGTTTAGATCCAGACAAACTGTTTGCGAAGATATGGCGACACCAGGCGAGCTGTTCAGCGACAAGATACCATCTTGTCTAGACCAGGAAGACGCCGAGAAGGAACTACTTACCGTTTCTGGCTCGCCGCTGGTGGCTGAAACCTCGCTCGAGTCTCTTACCAATCGCGTCTTCACGCTCGCTCCCCAATAGATCCCGTCGTCAGGGACAGCGGGATCTACTGAAAATAGATACCGCGTTTGGACCAATGAAATTGCGCGATTTCAAATCACCGGGATCTAACATATATTTGAGGGATGGGCATGGTACCTAGCATCATAGATGTATGGGGGCTATGATAGGGAGTTTTGTTCATCTTCTCCTTCTTCTTCAGATTGAACTCGCGTAACTCAAAAACTAAAAAACATTATAGTAATGAAATTTTGTACGAATGTAGATAACCGTCACCCGAAGAGACTGGTCATACTTATTTGTTTGTAAACAACATTATTTACTGTAAATAATGGGCAATACTACATGCGTCAGTGTAACTCACAATTATTGGTAGCTAAGAGCTATGTGAACGAAAGTCTGTGTACATAATGTATTCAATACCCAACATCAAAATCACAACAATACATGTTTGTAAATAACAACAAATAGCCTCAGGCAGTTTTCTTTCTTCACTCCACAAACTTGCTAACTGTAGCACGCATGGAGGTGAAACTTGGTGCGCATGTGTATTACATCATTTCCATGACGACAACAGGCATTTTTCTCTAGTATATTATAGGGGGCTTGCCCAATTTCACAGAGATATACGTAGTAGTATATAAAAATGAGTGGAGGCAAGTAAATTAAAAATACTGCGAATATAAAAGGAGGCATATAGGGATGGTATAAAAAAGAAAGGGAGACAAGATAGGGATAGAATACATGAAGCATGGTTAATGAACAGATTTGAGCAAGCTGACACCCCCAACCCCATCACACAATCCCTATAATATAATTATATTGCCTAGGTGAAGTGTTGAACATTCAACATTACACAATAGTAGTCTAGCTTTAAAATATGAAAAAGTCATGCTACTAACTGAGTAACCAATAGTACAAATGGAGGGGCACACGCAGGCAACAATAGCTATTGGGATTGTGTGATGGGGTTGGGGGTGTCAGCGTCCTGAAATCTGTTCATTAACCATGCTTCATGTATCCCATCCCTATCTTGTCTCCCTTTCTTTTTATACCATCCCTATAATGCCTCTTTTTTTAATTCGCAGGATTTTTAATTTAGTTTAGGAATGAGGTATGTATTATTGGGAGAGCATAGAAAAGGAATGAATTGATTGCCCCATAAGTTTAAAATTTAAAAACCACTAGGTAGAATCCTCCATTAAAATTGGGGAACCTGGCATGTGCAAGTAGATCAATGCACAATTTGTGATCCCAAAAGAGAGAAGCTCTCATGCATAATTTAGATATAGTTAGCTTTTATGGTCTTGAAACTAGCCAATACTATTAAAACAAGTGGAAAAATCATTTCTTCAAAATGAAGGGGATATAGGGATGGCTTGAAGCACCAAAAAGGAAGAAACAAGGGGTCATTACATATATACCAAATATGCACAAAGCCACATGACACCATCCCTATATCTTTGTCTCATATTAAACTTTGCTTATGAACAATAAAACAAAGATATAGGGATGGTGTCATGTGGCTTTGTGCATATTTGGTGTGTAATGACCCCTTGTTTCTTCCTTTTTGGTGCTTCAAGCCATCCCTATATCCCCTTCATTTTGAAGAAATGATTTTTCCACTTGTTTCCACTATTTTTAATGGCTTATGACAACACTGCATTTTCAGTCACTCTGATGTTCATGGGTATGTTGTAGAGATAACTGTTGAAAGCAGAAGCTAATGGACTGCTCTTACATGAAGCAGGGTGTATGCGTAGTGTCTCCAACAAGGACGCGATTAGGTTGTGGCACATATGGTGGTGGTTTCATTGGGCAGGCTTCAGAAATCAGACTACAATGATAGCTATAACCTGGGGGACAAAGAATGAAGGCGCCTGGCAAGGCACACGTAACACGGCGCAGATTGCCAAGTTGCTCCTCGTGCAAATAAACAGCAAAACGCAAGCTAGCCACTTACAAAGTTTACACTGACTTACAGAAGGCACTGGAGGATGAGAGTAATTTTCTCTGCAGGCATCCAGTCCTGGCTCAGTCTCGTTCGTGGACCAGGTTTACGAGACAAATGCGCGCGCACCGCATTGGGAAACGCCCTCCTCCTCGGCGCATGCGGCTCACTGATGCTGAGTTAGCAGCAAATGGCGTTGTCCAGTGACTACCGAGGAAGAGCTCAACGATCTACCGTAGTGACTTGCGGCAAGAAACAAACGATCGCTTGATATGCGTGCACACCTCACTGATGCTGAGTTAGCAGCAAATGGCGTTGTCCAGTGACTACCGAGGAAGAGCTCAACGATCTACCGTAGTGACTTGCGGCAAGAAACAAACGATCGCTTGATATGCGTGCACACCTCCGGCAAATTCGGAGACGTTCTGTGAAAAAATGAACGCTTCAAGTGCTTCCGGTAAGGAGCTAGCGGGTCTGAAGAAGAAGAAGAAGAAGAAGATGAAGAATATTATTATGACAAGGGGAAAAATCCATTTCTTCAAAATGAAAGGGGGATATAGGGATGGCTTGAAGCACCAAAAGGA
>CASHTH010003900.1:0-35215 GCA_030341885.1 Geodia barretti | reverse complement strand
GGGTTTAGTTCTGGCTTGTTACTCTTGGTCTCTAGCCATCTCGCGCAGAGTCTGACGCGGGCTAACTACACTACTAGGTAGCATGCGAGAGGCGATACACGGCCTGCGTTGCATCTTCTGGTGCCTCTGAGGTCACAGAGCACGCGGATCGATCAGACCGCGGTAAGCCATCCCGTCGGTTGCATATTTGCATATTGGCTCTTTCGTGCTCTAGCTTTGCAACGGAGCATTTTCAGAGAAAACCGCCTTTATTTTCTGACCTTCGTCGCCCGTTGGGTAGATGGTATCGTTTCTGGGACGAACAGACGTTTGAGAAGTGAGATGTAGAGTAACAGACAGACACACACACACACACAGACAGACCCAATGAAAAGCACTAAAGTGCAAACCCTCGGCGAACTGGGGATGCGCGGTACTGCCAATATATAGGCTGGGCTGCTATTAGTATGCGTTTACTCGTTGTCTCCCGCTAGTAGCTCGCAGAGAGTCTGACACGGGCTAGCTACAGTAGTAGATGGTATGCGAGAGTCGATACACGCCCTTCGTTGTGACTTCTTGTGCCTTCAAGATACACAGAGCAAGCGGACCTTTGAAAATATAAGCGCATGCGCGTTTTCCGCAGCGATAAAAATGGCCGACTACGCATTAGCCGCAGAATGCCGGAAGCGCTCTAGCTTTGTAACGGAGCATTTTCAGAGAAAACCGCCTTTATTTTCTGACCTTCATTGCCCGTTAAGTAGGTCGTATCGTTTGTGAGACGAACAGACATTCGAGAAGTGAGATTGAGAGTAACAGACAGACAGACAGACAGACAGACAGACAAACCCAACTACAGTACCCTCGCTGCGCATGCGCGCCGAGGGTAACTACTGTAACCCTCGCTGCGCATGCGCGCCGAGGGTTAATAATGGGTAACCACAGTACAGTTTATCACCAATTAGTGCATAGCTGGTTTAAATCGAGCAATCTGATTGGTCCACACGAGGTACTTGATTTCCCGTAGTATACCTGGGACGCTCCATAGTAAACCTTGTTTTTCATGTAAAATTTTTACATGAAAATGACAAGATCACATACATAATCTACAGAAACATGTAGCTTTATCGTCTACAATAATTCTTTTTTAGTTTCAACAGTATGCACAGAGAGACAAGAAGTCTGGGCCTAGCTGTACGTAAGCGCCTGTACGCTAGCGTTAGCGGTACGTCACACCCGCGGACACGTGCGCGTAGAGTGGGCGGCGCCCCTTTTCCGCGAAGCGCGGCGGACGGCGAGCGGGTGCTGATATAGCTTCTGCCTACCGTTTCTGGCTCGCCGCTGGTGGCTGAAACCTCGCTCGAGTCGGTTACCAATCGCGTTTTCACGCTCATTCGAATTTCAGTCGCCTGGAAACGGGCGCTGTGCGTGCGCGAATTTGTCTGCTGTCACTAAACATGTTAGTTACTCCGTATACTCGGGAACTACGGGATTTCAATGAACCCTCGGGCCATCGGGTTCATTGAAATCCCGTAGTTCCCTCGAACGGAGTAACTAACTTATATGTAGACACATTATAGCGATATACGTATGCTGTAGTGCAAAAGACTGTAGTGTAACGTGAAGTATATCTGACCCCATATATAACTGTCATTACCACAAGGACGTGTAGCTATGCACGAGGGGAACATGTAAAAGGGGCTCCAAGGGAAGGGCCCAATAGGCTATGTGTGTGGCTGTTGATATTTTAGTGTCAATCGTGCAGTGTATGTCATTATTCTTCAGTCTGTGTAGTACGTAGGGGTCCACTTTGAAACTCAAAATGAGTATGGATTTTCAAATGTATGGGCATAATTGCCCGGGACCTGTCCCATCTCTGTACTTGTGGTTAAGTGTGTGGACTATCCATTAAAAGTGTGGGTTTATCTACACTTTGGGGAACGGCTCTGATGGGTGATTTTGCATACTTACTCTTGAACTGTGTGTATATACACTAATGCTACGCATCTTTGGAGAGCAAACACAAGTGCAAATTTCAGCAGCGGACCTTGAGGATATGCTACTGGGCACTGAGGCTCACGAAAAATGTGTATTTTTTCATAATACATAACTCTGTTAACTGTATACCTTTTGCACTGCAAACTAGTAGGCCACAAACAGGCAATAAGGTTGAGTACACCGCACTCTCATGATAAGACGATGTAACGCCCCACCACAATTCATGTCACGTGATCCTCTCAACGTCATTACATGGCTATATGGCCGCCATGACACTTAGTGGGCATTGATGGGCTTCTTTTACCAATCGCAAATGCCGTTGAGCGGTTGAACAGTGAACATTTCTGGAAAAGTTTTTGCTGTATGTTTGTACGTACCTAAGTATAGAATTTATCCCAGACTAGTTGTGCTAGGCAACAAATTTGATTATGCAAAGCAGGTATTACTGAGAGCGATGTCCAGCCAAGTAAACATACACATGATAGCTATTCTTTGCTCTGCGGATAAGTACACAGTTGCAAAGCAGACAGCAATGTATGTATGTATGTATGTGTATATTGTCAAACCTGTCTAAGAAGGGATCCACTGGAGAGAAGGTTTGTGGCACTCTTGGTCCACATGACTGAACCAGTACTAGCCACACTCTCTGCTCCACTGGTGTGACCTGGAGCAGGGGTAGTTGTGGGAGGAGGTGGAGGAGGAGGGGTAAGAGTGTCCTCCTCTCTCTCCTCCCCCTCTGCCACCCCCTCCTCCCTAACATCACTGCTTCTCTCTACTCCTCTGTCTTGCCTGAATGGAGGGAACAAGTAACACACTTTCTTCAGCATAGGAGAACTAAACTAAGTGCTATTGCGTTCCAATGAAGCATTAAGTTTGGTCCTAGCATACAGCACACGTCTGTTAACCTGCATTCGTGAAACTTTTCCGTGGTGATTTATAAAAGCAATACTATCAATGCACTATGACTAGCAAAAATGAACTAAATAGTGCTGTACCACAGAAGCCCTAGAAATCAAAGGCACCGCACGCAGTGTATGCACACTAAGACAACTTATTGTATTTTGCGTGGGCGAATCAAAGGCGCCGCCAGTACTATATAGAACAGTTTTTGAATGAACTGTACTATATCGCGCGGAACTTTACTATATCACACGAACTGTACCATATCCGCGGACTAGCGTACACTTTGCGGGAATGACGCCCTCGGCGGCCGTTCGTAGACGGAGTTCGACTCAGACGGTGACACAAACAGCTGCTGGAAGGGCGCTCCGCGAGCTTCTCGTCCTCTCTTTCGTTCTGAACTTGCAAAAAAAACGATTTTCCTGGCCGCCGCCTTTTGAACTATATCTGCGGACTAGCGTACGCTTTGCGGGAATGACGCCCTCGGCGGCCTTTCGTAGACGGAGTTCGACTCAGACGGTGACACAAACCGCTGCTGGAAGGGCGCTCCGCGAGCTTCTCGTCCTCTCTTCCGTTCTGAACGCCGGTTTTCCTGATCGCCGCCTTTGAATCACCCACACATACAATAAATAACTTAATGTACGGAAGCACGTGCTGTGCGCGTGATAATGGTACTCGGAACGTGTCTGGATAGACCATACAGCAACTCGGCTGCGCCTCGTGCTGTATGACTATCTCGACCACGCCCCTCGTACCATTATTACGCGCACAGCACTGACTTCCGTACATTAACTATTACTTATTAGTATGCATGCCATGGTGTATGGTGTGCTGACTCAGCCATACACTCACATGTGGTGTATGAGCTCTCATACACCATGGCATGCATACTAATAAGTTGTCTTAGTGCGCATTCCTGTGGTACAAATTGGTTACAATACACGACGGTTTAGTGCATACACTACTCGTGCTACTCACTCGTAGTGTATGTCCACTAAACCGTCTCGTGGGTATAGTGTAACCTGTATACATATTAGCTAACCATCTGCGTATACACCTACACATTCGTTACACTTTTTTTGTGTAAAAATTAGGTTTTAAGTGATTTGTGAAAGTATTATGAAGCATGCACATACATACATACATACATACATACAATAACATAGCAAGTGTATGTAGGAGTAGTAGTGGACAGAACATACACTATAGCAGAAGGAGTGTGCCAGAGCTGGGAGGCGGTGGTTGTGGAGGAGGGAGGGGAGAGAGTCTGCTCCACGAGGCTGGCCAACTGGACACACCCCGACACTGATGACTGGAGCATCACCAGACATGACCCCAGAGCCTCCCTGCAGCATAATGTAGAGGACACACGTTGTGACCAACACACTCTTGCTTTTATTGTACATTGCATCTACGTGCATTTTGCATTACTGGATGAGCAAATACGAGGGTTGCAGTCACGTGGAGGAATGACTGTGACATTTCAGTTGATGCATGCACGTTTTTGAATCACATAGGACCTTACAGTAACGTCGGATAAATTAGAAGCGTGTGCGATTCGGTAAGCTCGGCTCACCAAAATGTATATTAATACTTTAGCCATCGTGTGTTCCTGATGACAGTCATGCTATGTACAAGCGCAGAGCAAGGCAGATGCAGTTACAATCACACAAAGCCCCAAACATTTCAAAATCTTGCAGAAGCACGCAGTGCAATAATCTGCGTAATCCAAATTGGGTGGTGCAAACGTTTTAAGTTAACACGGACGTCTTATGTACTTTTCATTGGTGAGAGCACTCAGTTGTTTCTGGAGGATGGCGAGAGAGGCAGTGTCCTCGCGGTGCTGTCTGTCCCTCTGGTCCTCCCTATCCTTCTCCCCTGATACAGCTGCCTGGACCTGGAGACTCAGTCTCTCCCTCTCCTCCTCTCTCTCCCTCAGAACTCCTCGATGCTCCTCCACCACATCCCTCACTTCCACCAGCTCCTCCTGGTGGATAAAAGTTGCACATGCTCTACACAGATACATAATTACATGTTCCCCCCTATACTTACACAACTACTTATGTTGGCTGCAAGTCAATAACCAGAAAAGATGCCACAGACTTGGTAAATGTGAACGTAAGAGGCACCCAGGTTCATTTTTAACAGGACTTGCAAACCTACCAATCCTTGTGCAGCAATCAGCAGAGCACACGCACACACAGAGAACAACATACACAAGAAATGTATATACCTTAACTCTCTCCAGCTCTTGGTGTACCTGTGCCACTCTCTCTGCCCCCTCCTCCTCCACCACTCTGTGTAGTATATCACAGCCAATCAACCTTTTAACACAGTGAATAGAGGCAGAGGCTACCAATGTTTTCAGCACCTACAGTGCAGTGTCTATTTGAGGATTGAGAAAATACGGAAGCTGTAGCCAATTGTTTAAGGTGGTGTAAAAGCCATACACTTGAGGGGACTTGCTGGAAACACATGTAAGCACTTAGTACAGTTTATTCAGTGGCTCAGTTGGTGGTTGAGATCACAGCATGTGTACTGGGTCACACACAAACACACGCAGTGCGCAATGTGAGGTGGCCATTCTGAGGTACTATCACTGGCTGAATATAGCCTCAAATGCACTTGCAGTACATAAATTAGAGCACTGGTATGAACATACAGAGTGTACCACTGGCCTTCAGAACCACGCTCTCACGTGCACGACACTGACACATACACACACATGAACTAACGAATAACATCATGAATTAGATAATACATACATACACAATGGACACACAAAACACAGACACAGGAACACATGCTCACTGAACCCACATATCATCATTCCCACTGACATTCGTCACAACACAATAGCAGTAAGGGAAAAACATTAGTGAAGGGGTTGTTGCACTGAATATGCATACACTGTCATTATGCATGCTGGAAGTTGATTTGACAATGCTTCCATGTAAAAGATAAGCAGGAGGGCATTAAAAAGAGGATAACCCCCTGCAACCCTGCTAGCTAAAACCCCGCTTAAAGGCATTAAGGTATTAGACCATGGGATGCCAAGAGAAAAAAGATGGGAGCTCTGAACAGCTGTTTCAGGCTTGTTGGCAGAGCATACCCCAACTTCTCTCTCTCTGGCATCACAAGTTTATAAAGGCTGACATGAGCACAGCACTTGTGGTTCTGAACTAATGAGATTCATCCCCACAAGGCTTTGCCACTGATATGTGCTGCTGACCATGCCCAGACGTTCGTGGTTTGGAGCCTAGGCCCCTCCCCACTCCTGCTGGTCAAGGCCAGCACCGAGCCAAAACCCGAATTCGCAATCTGGCATGTGTACTGGTATGGCTACACGTATATACACAGTGAGGGCTAAGATGGCCGTCCACAGCTGAACCTGTATTTCTGCAGCATCACTTGCTCGATATATACCTGAGTTGGGAGGTGTGCTCGCTCTGTAGCTGCTGGAGTCGACACTGGAACTCCTTCTCTGTTCTTGTCATCACACTCTTCTCAATCACCTCTCTGGCCTTCACAGACACAACATAAGTCACACAATGTACGTATTTTGAAACAGCTGTCATCATAAATCACTTCTTCCATTTTAAAGGACTCAAATCTACATATATACAACAGTGTTGCACAATACACCACAAATGGCGAAGCCTCAAATACCTGTGCTAGCTAGGGCACAGTTAACGCTCACTTGTACATGTTTACCTGAGCCATATTTTGCTGGTGGGAGAGGGTGAGTGAGTCCAGCTGTGTCTGGTACTGCTGCTGCAGGAGACCGACCTCTGCCTTGTGGGACTGGGTCAACTGCAGACACAACACAAACATAACATATATACAGATGTACAGTAATACGTTGTTTGGTGTCTAGACAATGTGAAGGGAAATGGACTTTTGTGACACAAAATCATGTTGAGTTGGTTTGCATCACACAACACATCACACCCATCGCGCCACGGACTCCAGTAATGTACATTTGTATTATGTGTGTATTTGTCATCAGAGGCTCTCTCACCTCCTCCAACTCTTGGTGCAGTCTGGTGTCAAAGTCCTCCCTGAGCCTCTCCACCTCCTCCTGATGTCTCCCTCTCTCCTCCTCTCTCTCTGCCTCCAGGGCCACTACCCCAGCCTGGTGTACCTCTCGTAGCATCTCCTCATACTTTACCGCCTGCTCCTTGGCAGCCTTAGCCATTGCTTCCCCAACGTTAACCCCCTCCCAGCTCAGCCTGCAGAGTTTGAATCGTCTCACGTGCGGCTAATAGTTGCCCCTCAAAGTCAGTCTGAAGCTGTTCCCGCTGCTCCACCAGGGCCTGTTTGTGGATGTCTTGAGCTCTCCTCAGCTCAGTCTGTAGTCCTCCTTCCAGAGCCATTCTTAGAGTTTCCAGAGCAGCCTCCTTGTCTCTGGTACACTCTTGCCGAATCTCCTCGACTTGCTCCAAGTACTTTGCCTCCATCTCACCCCGCAGTGTTTCTTCTCTCTCCTTCCACTCCTCTCCCTTATCTTCTTCGGACTGCGTCTCTTTTTCACGCTCGCTACCAACAGCTTCTTCAAGAACTGATACCCTTCCCTGGTACTCGGCTCTAACAGACTCTAACTCCACCTTACAAGCTTCCACTGCCTCTTGGCATTCCTGGTAGAGCCCATTTCTTGCCTGTGTCTCTCCTCTTGCTCCCTCTCCAGCTCCTCCACAGCCCTCTGCTTCTCCAGCCTCAATTCCCGACTTATCTCCTCCACTTGTGCTGCATTCTTCAGCGCTGAGTCCGTCACGGCCTCTGCTAGTTTGGCAGTAAACTATTCCTCGAGCCTCGACTGCAGTGCCTCACTCTGGAGGGCAAATTCGCCGTGCAGATTCTGCTCCTGTGCCTTCAGTTCACTCCAGTGTTGTCGTGATAGTCTCTCTCGCTGGAGTCTCAGTTCTTTCTGGCCACGGGGACCCAGCTGGGGGCTCAGTCGAGGAATCAGACTACCCTCCCTCTCACTACTCTCCCCACCTTCCACCTCCGTCTCCTTCTCTAGTTGAGCTCTGATGGCCTCCACCTCTTCCCTGTGCTTGTTTTCAGTCTCAGCCAAAGCACGCTCTAATTCCTCCTTATAATTTGCCTCGGCATTTTTCAATTCCTCCTGTGCCTCAGTAGACGCTGCCAGAGCGTTTTTTTCACTCTCCTCCAAATGGTGTTGTTTAAGATGCTCTATTTCAGCAGCAAACTCCTGATGGTGAGTCTCGACCTCCGCTAGCTGTGCGGCCATGTTCTTCACCTCTTCCTCTTTCTGAGCCAGCCACTGCTACAAGTCTCTCTCAAACTGGGTTCCTTCATCAATGTCCCCCACCTCCAAGAACTGAGTGATGCCAGCTTCATCTAGGGTGACCCCTGATACAACTGAAACCTCTGCTGCTCATCCTGCATGCGTCGTATCCACAGTCGACGGCTCCATTGCGTTCTCCTGTTGCTCGGGTGCTGTACCGCCAGCCGAGCCATCCCAGAGACTAATGGTGCCTTCCTCAAGCGGTCCAAAGGCCTCAAGTACTTCTCCCTGATGCTGTTGCTGCTCTGTTTCGAGAGGCTCTTCTCCTACCACCGCCTCTTCGTGCGGAATCTGTTCAACATTTCCATCTCTGCCCACAAATTCAACTCCTAGTCTGAGAATAGTTTGCGGTTCGCCGTGACTAGGAAAAGGGTATATACACCAACCATGCACAGAGAACGGGCACACTTGAAACTCACAGCTGCAAAATGTCTTTCCTCAGGACCGATGAAGAAAGCAGCCAGCAACGCAAATTTATTGCGCGCACTTGGCGAACGCCCACTCACACACTCTAAACCGCGCACACTAAAACACACAATAACGTAGCAAAAAGTATTAATATGGACATAAAAAGATTTGTAGTCCAACTTCAAACAACCCGGTGATAGGAATATACGCTGTATTCTGAGCTGTGGGCTGCGGGCTGCACTGGTATCAGTATTGGACAGGAAGTCCTTATCACAACATCTAGCGCTGGGCGTAGTGCAAATTGTCTGGCTTCCAAAGTTTACACAATAGTCAGTACATTAATGCAAGATGACACAGCAGAAATTCAGCATTGTGATTGGCTAGTTGGACTACAAATCAGTTAACGTCAGGCGTCTTGGCGCGTACAGGAAATCCTCCTCGGCTGTTAACTATACCGCGCCTCGGGCTACGCCCTCGTCCGGTATAGTCAACAGCCTCGGAGTATCTCCTGTACCGCCTCGCCGCCTATACGTTAACTAATACGTGTACATGTTGTTGTGCAATATTATTGTACGCAGTAAACCCTAAAGGTTCCAGAAGATTGTGCGTGGGCGTATGTTTCAGATATTTTTTTCAATAGCACAGCTAAAACGCTCTTGATTTATAGTGAATTTAGGTATATTATTTCTCGGATTTTTCCTACCTTGTTTTCCAAACTCATTAGCATATTCATATTCCTCCTCCATACATTCTCTATGGGAGAGAAAACTCGTGCGCGACTCACCCAGGAGCGAACGGTCCGTCTCCATTATGCGCAGTGGCTTTCTTTGCCTGCTTCGGTACGCGGGAAGCTAATTTTGCGCTATAGAAAAAACTGGCGTGACCGGGTGGCAAAGGTCAACCTGAAAACGTAATGTTCAAAACTTGGCCACGCCTATTTTTCGGGATGGCTCCTGTGCGTGCCGCAGGAGGCAGAAAGAACGCCATTGCGCATAATGTAGACGGACCGTTCGCTCCTGGGTGAGTCGCGCATGAGTTTTCTCTGTTACCATAAAGATGTAGTAGTTTGTGTGCTTCATAAATGTTTGTGAAAAGAACTACCCTCTTACAAAAAAGTTTTGCTATAATACGTGTGATTTATAAGCGAGGCTTTGTCCGTGTCCGTCTCCGTCTGTCTGTCTATTATCACGTTTTCTGCCACCACGCGCAACGAGACTACAAAAAAGCGATACCAAAAGGTTCAACGCTACAATGGCTTGATTTAAGAATGGCCATTTTCGTAAAAATACTGCGTTTTAAAGTTATGGCGTGAAAACCATGTGAACAAGCCAATAATATTATGCTAAGTAGCATAGGCCTACTTCGACCGGGTCCGCTTGCTCTGTGTATCTTGAAGGCACAAGAAGTCACAACGAAGGGCGTGTATCGACTCCCGCATGCTATCTACTACTGTAGCTACCCCGTGTCAAACTCTCCGCGAGTAAATGCATACTATAGCCCAGCCCATCAATTTAACGGTACCGCGCGTGCGCAGTTCGCCGAGGCCTGGGAGCTCAGAGGTAGATCACTCGTCTAGAGCTAGAGCAATGATTTATGGCATAAATTTGGCTTGAATACAACAACACTATCCTGCAGTTTGCAAAAATACTGAGAACTTCGTAAAGAAGAGGTCGTTAAATTAGGTGATTTTCTGCCTATGTCATTACGAGTTGTTTGTATATAGGAAGTTCTGGAGAATGTGACAATCAGAGGTAATCTGGATGCTCCTGAGGCCACTCTGGAGGCTCTCCTGCAAACAGTTGTCTGTCTGGACGTGAGTTATTGTAAACATCACTTTTGTGTCTGTATACAGAAGTATGGAAAAAGTAAGAAATGTTATGGAGCCCCAAAAAACCGCAGCGACATCCTTATTGCTTCCTCTCCCTAAAGCCATTCACTTTCATAAGTTGAAAGAATGACAAAAGCTTAAATTTGTCATCAAGCTAAGGAATGTCATTCATATAGCATTCAAAGGTCCAAGTCTCAGATCTTGTCGGGGGAAGGGAACTGGAGGGTGTCACTGGTGGATGGGGATAGTCAGGGTGTCTTGGAGGGGAGACAGACCCCAGTATTTCACCTGTAGATACACACCCCTTGCTCTTTCTTTGCAACACAGTATAGTGTTTTTCATCATCACTGCATGTGCCAGATTTGAAATAAGCTTGACCAATAATGCATGTGTTATAGCATTGTCAAGGGTGTAAGCACACTGCCAGATACTGAGAGATCGAATATTAGCTACATAGCTACTCATTGTACCCATTGGATGCTGCACCACTTCTCTTTTCTAATATGTGTCCACGTTTAGCTGTGCTAACAAATGTCCACTGTCAGTAAAGTCGTTTTGCCTGTCACGGTGTCTTCCCATTTCCTCAGGAGGTTGGATGGAGGAATGGCAGTCTGAGGATAGTCATGATCCTGACTGATGCTGGATTCAAGACTGCTCTGGATGGAAGGGTATAATATGTACTTGGAAATATACCTAGGACAATCCACCGCTCAATGGTGGCCATATTTCTGAGCATGTAACTCAAGGCATAACTGATAGCAGCCTACAAGCAATACTGTCGGGCTGCCATCAATACGGTGTATGGATAAAAGGATGATACAGGTGTTTACAAGGTCTCTTACTGTCTATCCAGGTGGCTGGACTGGTGACCAGAAATGATGGAGAGTGCCATCTGCAGATGAATAAGGAAGGATTCTATGAGTACTTTATAAGTCCTGAACAGGTTATAGTCTGATTGCAGAGTGTTGGTCCATATTATTATCTCTTAAGGTTACCAATCACTAACTAATGAAAAGCACTAAAGTGCAAATCCTCGGCGCATTGTGACGCGCACGCGTTAGTAAACGCGCGTGCGCTGTATCACTAATAGCTGGGCTGGGTTTAGTTTTAAGCTGTCTCTTGCCAGCTCGCGCAGAGTCTGACGCGGGCTAACTACGCTACTAGATAGCATGCGAGAGGCGATACACGCCCTGCGTTGCATTTTCTGGTGCCTCCGAGGTACGCAGAGCACGCGGATCTACCGGACCGTGGTAAGCCATCCCGTCCGTTGCATATTTGCATATTGGCTTTTTCGCGCTCTAGCTTTGCAACGGAGCATTTTCAGAGAAAACTCCACAACTTTTCTGACCTTCGTTGCCCGTTGAGTAGGTCGTATGGTTTGTGAGACGAACAAACACTCGAGAAGTGAGATGTGGACTAACAGACACACAGACAGACACACAAACACAACTGCTGTAACCCTCGCTGCGCATGCGCGCCGAGGGTTAAAAATTATACTGAAAAGCAGCAGTGTTCAAGTTAAAAGTCCTGAACAGGTTATAGTTTGATTGCAGAGTGTTGGTCCATATTACTAGTGGAAATGTAGAACATTGTTGGCGAGCGGGAGCGACCCAACTTGGGATTTGTCCGCGATGTTCGGGCTGCACAATCGTGCGCGTCAGCGCACAGCTTTCCTTTCGTGAAGCAAGACAGAGTTACCTGTCGCCGTTACATGCGTACTGTATATTGCCAGAACGATGAGCAGGTGAGCAGAACGGTCCTTACCTTACGCTTTCAGCTCGTCTGTCGTGGTCCACCAGGCAGCTGGCATGGCAGTAGGCTAGGCAGCGATCGATATCAGGCTGCTCGAAAACGCGGCGTGTGTTAGCCTGTGTTTGAAAAATTATGTGTAAAAATTTGGAAATAATTTCGGATAGAAAGAAGCACGTACAAAGTCGCGCATGCGCACTTACACGACGTACGACGGTCGGTCGTATATAGAAAAATCGGCCCGTTGCGACGACTAGGTTGGCTCGCTCCCGCTCGCCTACTAGTAGGCGAATGCATGGCATTTTTGGAGCGAGCACACAATGACTCTATCTGCACGAGCCATCCAACAACTTGAACTTTAGAATCACGAAGATTGGAAGGAGGTATAGACAGCCTCGGTTAGGTATCGAAGAGCGCAGCGAATGCCAGTAAATAGACGAGAGTTCTTTGGTTGGCTATATTTCGCACGATATGACAGCTAGGCAGCGTCACCAGCGTGTAAAAATTTGCGCCTTCTCCACACGAAAGCGACGCTGATACAGACGAGCCTCTCTGCTAGGAGTCTCACGGGCACGATGTTCTCTTTCCCACTCACTTCGACAACGATGGGCATCTTCCACGGACTATACGCACAACGTGCATACGAACGACATCATCACAGGCAGGCAACATGTGAAATTTTGAAATCCTTTCGGATAAAAAGAAGCGCGTAATCATTGGGCATGCGCAGTTGGACGACGTACGGTCGAAAATCCGCGCCGTTCGTACACCATCACTAGGTTAGCTCGCTCCCGCTCGCCAATTATCTCTTAAGGTTACCATTCACTAACTAACGAGTGGAAATGTTGAACATTGTTGGCGAGCGGGAGCGACCCAACTTAGGATTTGTCTGCGATGTTCGGGCTGCATAACGTGCCGTCAGCGCACAGCTTTCCTTTCGTGAAGCAAGACAGATCTACCTGTCGCCGTTATATGCGTATTGTATATTGCCAGAACGGTGAGCAGGTGAGCAGAACGGTCCTTACCTGACGCTTTCAGCTTGTCTGTCGTGGTCCACCAGGCAGCTGGCATGGCAGTAGGCTAGGCAGCGATCGATCGGGCTGCCCGACAACGTCCATCAGGTAGCTGGCATGCAGCAGTATGTGCACGAGCAATGCTAGCGTATTTGCAGCTTGGAATCATGAAGACTGGAAAGAGGTACAGCCTCGGTCAGTCACCGAAGGTTGCAGAGCATGCCGTCGAATAGAGGAGAGTTCTCTGGCTGGCTAGATCGATCGGCGCATATCGCGAGGCATGTGTGTGAAAATGTGTAAAAAGGTATAAAAAGAAGCCGCGCATGCGCACTTACACGACGTACGAACGCATATATATAATTATATATATTATATATATATATATAAATACACAGAAAATTCCGCTCGAACGAACGACTAGGTTGGCTCGCTCCCGCTCGCCAATAACTAGTGGAAATGTTGAACATTGGCGAGCGGGAGCGACCCAACTTGGGATTCGGATAAAAAGAAGCGCGTACAAAGCCGCGCATGCGCACCTTACACGACGTACGGCCGGCCGGTCGTATATTATATAATTTATATATAGAAAATTCCGCTCGAACGAACGACTAGGTTGGCTCGCTCCCGCTCGCCAACTAGTAGGCGAATGCATGGCATTTTTGGCGAGCGGGAGCGAGCACACAATGGCTGTATCTGCACGAGCCTATTTACAACTTGAACCTTAGAACCACGAACATTGGAAAGAGGTATATACAGCCTCGGTCAGGTATCGAAGAGTGCAGCGAATGGCAGCGAATAGAGGAACGTTCTTTCGCTGGCTAGATTTCGCATCGATATGACAGCTAAGCAGCGTAATAAGCGCGTTCCCTATCACGCAAGCGACGCTGATACAGACGAGCCTCTCTCTGCTCAGGAGTCTCACGGGCACGATGTTACCTCTCTCTTCGACGACGAAGGGAATCATCTTCTCTGGACTGATCCATGATCGATTGCGAGAGTACGGAGCTACACACACACGCGTATACGCACATGTATACGCATGACATTATGACAGGCAGGCAGCATGTGAAAATTTTGAAATCCTTTCGGATAAAAAGAAACGCGTAATCTTGGAGCATGCGCAGTTGGACGACGTACGGTCGTAGATATAATAATTATGAGGAAAATTTCGCGCCGTTCGTACCACTAGGTTACCTCGCTCCCCCTCGCCAATTATACTGAAAAGCAGCAGTGTTCAAGTTATGGAGACAGTGTGTGTGTGTGTTGGTGTTTTGAAGAAAAAGAAAGGAGAGTGCTAGGGATTGAGTGGCTTTTGTCCGCAGTACACATTTGCATGGGGCTTTTGAATGCCTATGCACCACAGCCCGATCTCCCACCCAACCATAGCAACTGGCGGCCCTTCCATGTTAAGTGTCAGGTTGTTGTATATAGTAACATTGTATAAGCACTGGAGCCCATCAGCAGATCATTGTGTAGGCACAGGATTCGGTCCCTTTAATCTCCCGACCTGTGCTTCAATACCACTGAGGCGGGACCACTCCCACGTAACGGAGTCTGGTATGTACGCAGTCCAGTCGGTTTGTCTTGCTAAGCTATTAGTTTGTCATGCTATAGTTCAGTTTGTCCGTTTTTAACGTCCTATGTTAGGTTGTGACAGTAAAAGATGGTAGTATGCATGCACAGGAAGTTTACCTACATCCTTACTGCCTTGTTGTGACGAGATTAGACAAGATACACTGCCTTGGCCTGCTGGCATATTCTTCCAACCACTGCCGTGAGTACCAATAATTGCGTGGGCGGCTGAGCATGCGCTTAGTTTTTACTACAATTATAGGAATGGCAATGGGGAGTTTTTACTCTGAGTGTGCTTGTGTCTGCGTGCGTGTTAGGAAAGCTTGTGAGCGAAAACGGTCCTGTGTAACTTTTAATATGAAATTTGCTGACAATTGATTTTACGCTGCAGATGTGCAAAAGAGGGCATAACGCAGTTTAGCATAGGCATAGGAAGGAGAATGTGGGTGGGGGGACCAGGTTTAGGCATAAGGCTTATGGCTAAACCTGGCCCACGTGATATTAACATTATCTTAAAAGTTACCAAAAAAAGATCTCCTCTCATTTACAGCAATAAAACTTTTAGTCCAATACATCAATAGAGTCAGTCCTTACTTTGTGTATATGCAGCATGTGTCATAACGCCTAGGTGCTCTTCTTTGACGTCGCAAGGTATATAGGCTCAGCTGTCAAGTCTTTAGACTTAGTAACAACATTGGCATAGAAAGAGCTAAACACTTCATCACTTCGTTGACATTCAAAAAACACTCACTGCAAGCTTAGAAGCCTCAACTGCTTCTTGAACTGTCGTCTCTTTCCCCTGCAGTGATAGAGAGAATTGTTCTGTAGCTGAAAAATGAGATGTGACACCATTAGCCCAAAGTATGTGCTAAATCTTTCCATTAATGTTAGAAACCCTGCGGCTTTCGATGCATACTCATCTGTTCCCTGCTGAATTACTTCTAGAGCACTTGAAGCAAATGATATTTGGTCAAAATAGCATCAAAGGCCCTGGTCCTAACAGTCCATCTGGTAGGACACAGAGGTTTCAAGGTAGGCACGCTGGATGAAACTTGCGCTTGGAGGGTTTAAAACAGACTACTTCTCTTCGGAGAGAACCTGATTAGCTGAATTAGGCCCATCGACAGATCTAGAGCATCACGGACACATGGTACTTGAAGACATAGATTGGTGCAGTGGGCAAGGCAGTGAACAAACACAGCAGTTTCCTCACACTGCTGTATGGGGGCTAAGACCCCAACCAAATGCCCACTCATATTGGAGGCCCCATCATATGCTAGACCACGACATTGGCCAATTGGAAGTGCGAAGCGAATCAAGCAGTCTTTAATCACAGTAAAAAGAATCTCTGAGACATGCATATTTGGAGTTGGGGCATCATTGGTGGTTTAATTACCCCGGTCTGCTCTTACATACTGAGTGAGAGTGTACTGTACCATAGCACAGTTGTTTGAGGTGTGCCTTTGTGTTGTATTGTGTTGTGTTGTATTGTAGATTCGAACCTATACCAGCTGAGCTGCCCTGGTAGCTCAGTTGGTAGAGCACTCGCCTAGACTGCAGAGTGTCGTGGGTTCCCACCCAGGGCAACTCTTTCTCTTTTCTGGAAAGAGCTGTCCTGGGTGTAGTTGACTTGTTTGCCTTGCCTTGCCTTTCTACCGCGCTACCAAGACGTTGAGACATGCATAATGTGTGTGCATTATGGCGACATGGAAGTCGTGTAGGGCGGGTTTTACAATATTAAGAAAAGTGAAGCAAACAAATACTTAATGAACTGGACTGTATTGCCTTTTTCACCTAATTGCAGGATTTTCCCTCCATTTATCAAGTACGGGAGAAGTTGATAGAAAACGACATCATCACTATATTTGCAGTACAAGAAGATGTTGTCAGAGACCGGACATCGACAAAGAATGATGTATATAGGGTTAGTGCTAATAGACAGTAGAATCCCTCTCTAAGGACACCACTAAAAGAGGACACCTCTCTAATAGGTACACCTTTTCTGTCCTCTTAGAGAAGGGTAAGGCACCTCTCGGACATTATATGTATGTCGAGAGCCTCCATACACCCATAAGAATGTATATAGGGCTATAATACTATGTTATGCATCAATTTCTGCTTATTTAAGCAGATACCGGCTATACCCATGGCATCCAAAAGGGTTAAGAACACGTTTTCTTTCCCCAAGAACAGTTTTTGCATCCTAAAAAAGGATTCCTCCCTCTTTGTCTTCTGACCCACTGGTGTCTGGATTGGAGGAGAACCACTGATATTGTTATGTTTTGGTAACTGCAGGAGCTGGCTGGGGAGATTGGTAGCTCCAGGGCTTTTGTTCAGACCATAGCTGAGGACTCGGCTGACATTGTTAGTGTCATCAGAATGGCCTACGAGGTAATGTCTATAGCTTACCTAAATGAAATTTTGGTGAGCAAAGCGGCCTGCTGTACATGACATTCACACGCGCTCTGAGTCCAAGTGTACATGTATGTTATACCCGCACTCACACAATACTGCAGAGTGTAACAAGAGACATAGTTGTGGACAGCGTATCTGGACTCACAATTGGGATTGCCCCTGTCCTCAACTGCAATCTGTGAGTTGTGGTTCCAAAACACACACATGCATTTAAAATAGCTACATGTAGTAGTCACTGAGGTATTATGTATATACATAGGTTTATTAGCAGACAGACACACAAACCAAGTACTGTAACCCATGAATGTAGATACTCATGTGACCCGAGGGTTAACTGTACATAGTTGCTTGAACCTTGCAGTACATGTAGCTCTCTAAAGGCTTATGACTAAAACACAGGACCTCGGATGGGAGAGGTTGTGCCAATGTGGCCATAGAAGATCTCGTGATTTTCAATGTCACAGTCACCATGGACCAGTGTCTGAAAGACATGCAAACGTAAGTCTTAGTAATTTGGTTCATAATACTGTGTGCGTGTCAGTCGCAAGTCTAGCATTTACGTACACAACTCGGCACAGCTTATCATTGAATCCGGTCCTCCCCCTTCACCATGTATGTAAGCACAGCTATAGGCTAACCAACAGTAACAGATCACATGTTTTATAGAATTACTTTCTCTCCAGTCGACTTCTACCTCTGCCTGGATTTGGTAATGTGGAGCTGACCCTGGTACCTATCTGTGAATGCAACTGCTCATCACAAATAGTAATGCTATATGCATTGTGCAGTGCTATATGGACTATCTACTTTTTACAGACTGCAAACCACACGTCTTGCAATGGCACAGGCTCTCTTGTGTGTGGGATCTGTGATTGTTCAGGGTAAGAAGTATTGCTGTGTTGTGCATGCAGTTATGTACGTATCATCATGCTATAGTCATACTGATATAGTGCTGCTGCATATTTTGATTGCAGAGAATCAGTTTTTGGAGAGCAGTGTGATTGTGATCACCAGCTGCAGCGTTGTCCGTAAGTGATGACGGTAGTATTTGCAACATTGTGTAATAACAGCAGGTAGAAAAAACAGTTTTGATGTCCCGTTCGTTTACAGGTGCGGCATATATCCGTAAACATGCAAGATTCTCGCAAAGCTTACTAGCAGCCGCGCAGTTTATAGCCTTCCTCTCACTAGTTGAATTGAAACATTGTCTTTTTCCAGAGACGACTGTTTCAATAGAGGAACTTGCAACAACTGCTCAGGAGAGTGTACCTCATGTTTTACACAACCGGTAATTCAGTCTACTGAAGAATATGTAATACACAGATTCATTATGTGCTCATAAGTCTTGTGAAGGTCTTTTGAACATTCCCGTTAAGCCCTCCATACAGTGTGTACATTATTAGGGCTAAATAAATCACATTACTAATGAAAAGCACTAAAGTGCAAACACTCGGCACATGCACTGCACATACATGCATTACTGCTACTTAGACCAAGCGCGGCCGGCTCGCACCCTCCCACACCACCCACAGACATCCCACATGCGCAAAACAATCCCATAATAATTATACACATGCGCTAGTTAATTGCTTCTCTACCACACGGACGGAGACGAGGGAAGGCCAAGTTTCGAGGTTACAGCCGTACTCGTGGCTTTTCGCTGAGCTAGGCTTCCTTCATAGCGCATCGCTAGACGCCTCCTTTGTACGTTGTATGCCCTCATGGCCACGGAATCCAGTCGAGGTAAGCCTGTGCTAATTACCAATTGGCTTTTTCACTTGGTTTTCATGCCATAACTTTAGAACACAGTAGTTTTACGAAAATCGCCTTTTTTAAAATGAAGCCAGTGTAGCACTGAACCCGTTACTATCGCTCTTTGGCCGATTTCTTGCGCGTGGTGGCAGAAAACATCGTAACAGACAGACAGACAGACACACTTACGAACCAAGTACTATAACCCTCTAGCGCATGCGCGCCGAGGGTTAATGGTGGAACAAAACAATAGGGCTCAGAGCAAGAACGCAATGAGTTTCCATTTTATCCCTATGTATATACTGCCACATTGCAGGACACTATAGGTGGTGTGTTTCAGATAGTTGGCAGCTTTGGAGAGAGATGTCAGTGTGACAACTCATCTGGTACTGGAGCCTGTCCTGTTGGGAGAGATATAGACCAAGTCTGCAGTGGTGAGTGTTGGGAGGGATATAGACCAAGTCTGCAGTGGTGAGTGTTGGGAGGGATATGGACCAAGTCTGCAGTGGTGAGTGTCGGGAGAGATATAGACCAAGTCTGCGGTGGTGAGTGTTGGGAGAGATATAGACCAAGTCTGCAGTGGTGAGTGTCGGGAGAGATATAGACCAAGTCTGCGGTGGTGAGTGTTGGGAGAGATATAGACCAAGTCTGCAGTGGTGAGTGTCGGGAGAGATATAGACCAAGTCTGCAGTGGTGAGTGTTGGGAGGGATATGGACCAAGTCTGCAGTGGTGAGTGTTGGGAGAGATATAGACCAAGTCTGCAGTGGTGAGTGTTGGGAGAGATATAGACCAAGTCTGCAGTGGTGAGTGTTGGGAGAGATATAGACCAAGTTAGCAGTGGTGAGCAGGCCCCAGCCAGCCATGTGTGTTTTTGTCGTAGAAGTCAGTCCACTTTGTTTTACTAACTGAACTGATATTGGCAGAAATATGGGAGACTCTGAGCATTAGAGCAATGCAGCTTTGAAATGTTTGACATAGCTACCACCCCCACCAATAATTATGCCAACTACCTAATGTTGCTGTGGAAACATTGGCATTGCGAAAAAATTAATAGTGTTGAATGTGAACTAAAAATAATATTTTTTGATTAGTACTGTGTGAAGCTTTTGATCAATGATTATTCAAATGCCATCATATCACATACTTGTCAGTCTACAGTACGCACTCTCAGGTCAAGTATGTCACAGTAATATACACCTTACGTACCCAGGTAGGGGAGAGTGTGTGTGTCATAGAGAGAAGTGTGACTGTGACTGTGAGTGTGGGACAGCTCCTCTCTCTGGTCAGCAGTACTCTGGAGATGACTGTAGCTGTGACCCTGACAACTGCAACAATGAGCAGTTCCCTGGTGTGAGTTGATAGAGCACTTACAAATCTGTGTGTGTATGTGTGTGTGTGTGCAATGGGCTGTGAGATAGAGACACAACTTGGTTTGCTTTTGTCAACAGAGAGTATGTGCACACAGTCATGACAGAGAGAAGGACGGAAAGTGCGACTGCAATGATTGTCTGTGTGACACAGACTCTGTCTCATTCAACAGGACTTGTATCTACAAAGTATGATCCACTGACCTATTGAACGAACTAAGCGCATCTAAATTCACACAGGACCACCTATGTAGTTTCTTTGTGTCATGTGCTCTGTGCTGGCCTATGAACTGCTCCATAGGAGACTGTCACCCCAGCACTCTGGATTACCTCAGTGCGTTCTTACCTTACAATCGTTACTATTAGCTCTCTTTCTCCCTACAGATGGTGATGGGGTATCAGTGTCTTGTACATTTGAACGGGACGGATGTACTGTGGACTATCAGGTGGTACTGTCTGGGGCCTTCAACACTATGGGCAGTGTATTTGTTGGAGGAGAGAGAGGTCTGACAACAGATAGTTTTCTGTAGGCTTTGCTTCCTTACATCTGTTGATTTTTGCAGATTGTCAGGAGTCAGACATTCTGGGTCAGCTGGCCTGGATCATTCCTGTGTCAATCAGTGGAGGTATTCTATTGCCAGGACTGCTGCTACTAGTTGCCGCCACATGCATTCGGATTTGCAAGGTACATTACTAAACATGGTAGTTTGTGCTAGTCACTCTTGGATTAGGTTTGAGTATCTATATTTTTGTCTTTCTTTTACAGTGCAACAATCCCATCTGTGCAAGTAAGTTTAAACAACTTGTAAGTTTGAGAGTAGTAAATAGTTAATTTTTGCATGGGTGTTGGCGATCATGTATGAAAATTCTCTCACACAAAGTGATCCTCATTTTTTAAGCTAATGTTATTGTTTGCTGCAGGAAACAGTTCTTATACAGATCCAAGGTAATTATGGAACAGTGTATTCCTTCTGACGAGAAGTAGTCAATAGCACAGTTTTGCAGCAGCAGTGGACTAATTACTATAATATTATACTAAAATGTGATTTCCTCCCTTTACAGTGGCAGAGCAGTAATCTATGAGACAGTTGGCGATGATGACAGTCACCCAGACATTGGAGTCTATGAAACAGTGGATGATGTACGACAGCAGCATTGGGTGGCTGAAACTGGTCCAGCCACTAGAGAGAATTTGGCATATGGAGTCTCTTACCGTGTCTCCACAGCACCCAACCCTGCATATGTAGTGGTGAACAATAACATTCGGCCTTGTCTCTAGGACAGGGAAAGATCGTGGAGAAGTGTTTTTTAGCTACACACTCCTTACTGTTCTTTAGTGACATATTATATTCATGCAGTCTAAGCTGTGTTTACAACAGGATGAGCTAAGTGAAAATGAGTGTAAAGTGTAAGTAAATTTGTGATAGTGAACTATGATCGTGTAAATAGGTAAACATATAACTGCGATTTACTAAAAGCTATATACAATACAGCCTTGACTGGTGCGATGCAGAAGTGGTTGAAGTAAGCGTAGTTGTACCTGAGCACATGATGAAAGGCACTGTGTATCATCTGACACTACTGAAGAGATTACTGGAGAGTGTTGGAAGGGATCTGAATTGGAACTACGACAGAGTATAGCAGATCGGCAGTATAATACAAGTAACTTACTTATCTGACAGCCAAAGAAATGATTGTTCGAGTAGCAAGAGCTAAATTTACCTACTTATCAGACTGCTGATTCTGCTCTGTGTTTTGTTGTGTCCTTTCCTACTTGTTTCTTGGTCAATATAAGTGAATCAGAGACTGAGAGGGTACGTGCCTGGAAGAACTATACACTAGCTATTTTAGGAGCCCATAGGTGTGTGTTTGTCGGTGCAAGAGATTTGCTTCAAACTTTTCTCTGCCAACATGCAGTTGTTGTGATGGTTTCAATGCGCTGGCATCTGGTCACCGACAATTCATTGCATTCACTTTAGTGTTGTACACTCCGTTTTAGGCTATACATCTATTGAAAAGCACAAGACCTGCACCTATCAGTCTATGCATTGGTGAACATGCATAGACTGATTATGTGCATGCATGGTCAATTTGCCTACTTCTCCCCATATGACTTCACCTTAGTTTACCAATTAACTACAGAGCAATGGGAGGAACTTCCGTCATAACCATGTCAGAACTCTGGACTAGTCATCATCGACAGGGAGCTTACTGCTGTGGGGGGAGACGGTGGATGCCGTGCCAATCCTAGCACAGTCAATGCCACACCTCATTTCGTGGACACCTCTCCCTTGTTTGCCAGTGACACACTCAACAGCTGCCAATCTCTGTGGACAGCTAGTACTCGTTGGTGGCAAGCGAGACGGGTGACCAGTCAACTCCATTCTCCAGCTGGTGGAGGGACAGTGGGTGGAGATTGGCTCTATGGCTTGTAGTAGGAACTACTGTATAGTAGCAAGTCCATCACAACTCAAGATAATCATAGTGGGTGGATATAATTTTCTCTCCGGCAAGGAAGGCGGTGTTGAAGAATGTGCAGTTGTTTAGTTATTAATGCACAGATTTCTCCTTTTACTGCGGTCTAAGTATATGTTTTGATTACGCATCCAAGTCACACAGCGTGATGTATACTCATAACTAGGAACCAATTCCCAGACCAATGAAAGCATAACATAAATCCTTGGTGCAGAATCATGTAAAAAACAACCGTTTAACTTCAAGAGACTGGCTGACATGTGACTGTTGGTGACAATGTCCTTCTCTCCGAGCAAGTTCCCCTGCCTCCACCTCTTCATACCAAAACCAGCAACAGTGTATACAAAATAATCGCTGCTCTTATGACACTGCATACAACATGTGACACGTACTATTGGACGATGCAAAGCTTCCCTCCAGAAGGCCTGTTGCTTAATAGCTATTCCCCCAACCCTTTGCAACAAAAACCTGGACCCTCTACCAAACCTACAGAGTAGTTTGTACTGTATAGCTAGACTACCCTTCTTAGTTTACTCATACAACGTTTCTAGTTAAATTCCAATTACCCATTTTTGTTTGGGCGTGGCATTACTTTGAATTCATTTTCTTATTATTCACAAGAGTTTTGAAAGTGCCTTAATAATATTCATCAAATATTCACAATCATGATTCTTCTCTTTAACGTTGCCAAGGCTACGAAGGTTTCAGCCTAGTATAGCTAGCAGTATAAAACTCAAGTTACAAGAGAGGCATACAATGAACTACTGTCCATGTGGCGCCACACCTCTGTCTGTTCTGCAAAAGCAGGACTGTTCTAATGGTGATAGTGCCCCTACTTGTGGTCGCAGGTGTGGTAAAGAGAAGCTAATTTGTTCTACCTCAGGTTGGTCATTAATCTATATATAGCTATCAAAAAATATTGTTTCATAGTTTTTGTTGCGCCATGACTATATTTTTGCATTGTTAGGAGAGCAGCACATTTGTCGTTCCCAATGCCATAATGGACCGTGTCCACCATGCACAAAATCACGTGTTGTGCAGTGCATTGAGTGCAAGGATAAAGTGCGTGTTGACTGTCAAGACCTAAAACAAACAGAGGAGTATATATGTGGAAGGTGCTTCAAACCCTGTAATAAAGTGAAGAATTGTGGACGTCATTGGTGTTACAAGCACAAGTGTCAGGTATGTACGGCTCTATCATGATTGAATTCTTCAATAATTGCAACTTCAGGGATCGGACTCATCACACTTGTGTGATAAGGTGTGCAATAGACGACTTGGATGTGGTAACCATGATTGTGACCAACCCTGCCACAGTGGAGACTGCAAAATGTGTCCCCATACAAGTAAGTAACACCTTGGTCTGGTAACGCTGACAAAGATATAAAGTATGTGGACCCACAAAATTTATTGTGTTAATGGTCCTATCCGTGTTACTGCTATTCAGGTATTCACAAACTTGACTGTGGCTGTAGTGAGGAAGTGGTAGTACCATGTGCAGCCACATTACCAACATGCAACAAACCATGTGCACGAATCCATGCCTGTGATCATGAAGGTACAGATCTCCAGGGAAAGTAAAATTAGTTATTCAGCATTTCTCTTCTGCAATCTCTTTCTCAGTGACCCATATGTGTCATAATAAAGACGCATGTCCTCCATGCACTACTCTAACAGACAAAATGTGTACTGGTGGACACAAGGTAAAAAAAGTGTTTTTTGACAAAACTTACTTTGTTCTTCTTTAGACAATTACAATGCCATGTTATACAAAAATCATGACATGTGATAGCATTTGTGGAAAAATACTTCCATGTGGGCAGCACCAGTGTCAAAGAAAGTGTCATGATGGTTACTGCACTAAAACCTCGGAAAAGTGCAAGCAGCTTTGCCAAACCCTTCGCAACAATTGTGGGCATATGTGTGGTTTAGTTTGTCATGCCCCGAAAGAGTGCCCAAAGACTAATTGCATGGTAAGCTCGCTAAACATGTTATTGCTTTCACGAAGACCTATACTACTGCTATTCAATAAATTGTATCCTTATAGGAAAAGTTAACTGTAACATGTAAGTGTGGTAAGATAAAACAACAAAAGCCTTGCTTCTTGTTGGTAACGGGCTCAGAAACTGATCACATGTTCCTGCAAAGGTAAACCAGTAAAATGCAATGCTACCACTGATGTGTACCCTCCACCAACCTCCCAGTCCTCAAAAGATCTTACAATGTGACAGTGAATGCAGGAGGAATTCACAGGCCAACTTGCCTCAGGACAGGTCTGAAAATTTGTTGGGTAACTAAAGTCTGAAAGCTATTATTACATGCATCTATTCTTTTTTCTCATGATGGAATAGAACAAATGATGTGGATTTCATGGATTTTGTGAAGTCAGAACTGCAATGGTTTACTGAACAGGCTAAGAAGGTAATAACAATGCATTACATAGGGTTATGTCATTGGTAACGGATTGCATTTAGGGACTGGTTGAACCAAGGTACAAGTTTGCAGCTACATCAAAAGAAAACAGACACATCATTCATGCTCTGGCACCACATTATGGTTGTACAACTGATAGCTATGGCACGGGCCCACAGCGTTACACTGCGGTTAGCTATGTAGGTAAGTTACCCAAAAACCAACATAGACAATGGCAGTTGGATAAATCCGATGCAGGTGAAACTTAAAGGAGAAGCACCGAAACAATGACAGAAGAGTTTTTTCTATTATTGCACAGTTATAGTTAGCTATACTCTTGAAGAAACATTTTATTAAAGCTACCTTCATGAATAATCGGGAAGCTTTTGTGGCCATGGGTACATAAAGCACTAAACCACAAACTGCTTCCATATCTGCAATGAAGTGAAGACATATTTGCACACATGGTTTTGGCATACTGATGAGGACCATTAGGTATTTGGCATTTCCAAACCTGTCAATTGTGCTTGTGTTAGCTTGTAACTCCCTGGAGGAGGTATGTCAGCGCTGATCTTGTAGAAGTAAATTACCTCACTCAATCACTTACATCATCTTGAAACTAGTCATGTCAACAAAGAGGTCAAAGCAAAGCAAAGGCAAACAAATCAACTACACCCAGGACTACTCTTTTTTCCAAGGAAAGAAGATGAGTTGCCCTGGGAGTCAAACCAACGACACTAGGCGAGTGCTCAACCAACTGACCTACCAAGACAACTTAAGCTGGCACAATACTTTCAAGCCACTTTTTTCAAACCACGAGTTGCCCTGGGATTCAAACCAACGACACTCTGCAGTCTAGGTGAGTGCTCAACCAACTGACCTACCAGGACAACTTCAACTGGCACAATACTTTCAAGCCACTTTTTCAAACCACAATAATTATATCCAACTCAACTGCATGATCAATACATGATGCAGCTTTCTTCCATGGCCGGTTGTGATTCATACTGAGCAATAAATGTTACAACAGATATTGCAATGACAACCAGGACTCTCCAGAAGGTCTTAACATCCTACACTTGCTCTGTGGTGAAAGGTCCACCATATTTTGACTTGCCATAGTCCAGTCTTGTTGGCCGTTCATTTACACAGTATGTGAAGGCACTTCTCTGAACTGGATATACACTTATGCTTTGCTGCATATTTCAGGACTTTGAAAATAAGACTCACTGGATTGACAGTCACTGGCTCTTTCACCAGCTTGTGGTGGAAATGAAAGTCCAAAATGAGTCCCACAGA
The DNA here is from genome assembly GCA_030341885.1 of Geodia barretti. Taxonomy (NCBI): domain Eukaryota; kingdom Metazoa; phylum Porifera; class Demospongiae; order Tetractinellida; family Geodiidae; genus Geodia; species Geodia barretti. The sequence goes on along the minus strand of CASHTH010003900.1, from coordinate 8,739 downwards.
AAGCAGTAGGGCTGGCAGCGGTGATAGTATCATGCTGATTTCTCTCAGTTGAAATTGTGTGCAACTGTAGATCACTGATCCCATGATTCCTGGTAGAGCTATTCCACTAAAATATGCCCAAAGAAGCCATTGTATGAAAGCAGAAATGCTAGAAACTGAAGCACTATGGATCTGGTCTATTCCTATATAGTGGAACTGCAGTGGTAATAAATGCTCCCAGAAGAACATACTGTGGTAGCACAAGAATTAGCTGGGTATAATGTATTGTTGTATTTGTTAGTGGGAGGCTCTTTTCACATACAGAGACAATAGCGGATAAAGTAGAGAGCAGCCACACTGCCCTCAGAGAGTGGCTCACTAGTTTGTAGCTACCTACTCTACAGCCACGTCTGCTAGGAGACTCACAACTGGAATCGAGATGCACAAAAGAGTAGAGATTCCCACAACTCCTTAACCACAGCTTCCTTCAAACGTGTCATTGTGAAGCTCAGGGAGCACTGAATGATAAACAGCCAACTCAGAACGAGTAAGGACGGAATTGCCATTTTCTATTAATTTGTCTAGTAGAATGTCTCACCTGCCATCCGTAGGTGTCCTGAATTCCTGGGGCTGATTCAGTTGATATGGCAAAGCCTGACTGCACTGTTGCGATGCCTTTTTCTCCACTCACAGTGATTACCATTGCTAGATCAAATTAAAAGCTGTATCTATACTTACTTTTATCACGTGTGTATAGCTATGAAGTATCAGTCTTTCTAAAATTCAGCCAATATCCCCCATAGGAACCAGGTCTTTCCTTCCCTGCTACAAACTTTAACTTTTCCACATGCAGAAATAATTATAACACTGTGTTAGCTAAATGTGTTGTACAGATAAAAATACTGAGTTATATTTAACTTTGATTTCTATGATATCCCATGCCAAGCTGAAAATTAGTTTTAGGTCAAAAATGTGGCACAGGGCAGGAATGTAACTTATAAACAGTTGGTTGTTAGTTTAGCATGCTACAATCTGGATAAAATCTAGGTGTTTTAGTGGCTGGGTGCTGGTGCACTATATTGATATGCATTAGACATTATTACCTTCTAAGCCATGTAATAAAAATGAGTCACCACAAACATGGACAAAAATAGCATCTACTGCACTTTAGGTTATTACAAGTACGAACTCGAGTAGCTATTAAAAGTTGACAGCTTTCTGCAAAGCTTTAGTTGTCATACTGAGAATCGTTGCTGTTGAAGATGACTGACTCATCAATCACTTCGTACAGCTGTTGATCGTTATTTTCAGTTGTCACGGCTGTTTCAGCAGGATCCACTTTATCATAATCATCATCATTGTCCTCTGCAGTAGCTTTATCAAATGCTTTGTACACGGTATTTGGGCTAGTGGTAATGTACATGTTTCCTGAACTCAGAGTGGTAGACTCTCATTTAGACTTGTTCTTAGACTTCTTTATAAAGAAGACGACACCAAATGTAATACTCACAAGTAGCACTGTATAAACAAGGAAACCACTTAGTGCACTTCGGTAAAAAAGATCTAAACAGCCTTAGCATGTTACATATTAAACTTAAGCTACTACAGGAATGCAACACAATGTTGGCGAGCGAGCGCGAACAGTTCAATACTTCATGCGTGTTTTGCATGTATTTAGAATGGTACGGTATGTTCTGTGCCTGACAGAGCTGTCACATGAGGATAAAAATTTCCCGCATTGAAACGACTAGATAGGCTCACTTTGCAAATTATCTCACCTATAGCAATTATAGTAGCAGTGACTGTCAGACCAGCTGTCAGTGGGACAATGATTTCCTAGGATACCAAGTGGACACTCGTTAAGTTGTTGTAATTGTGACAGATGATCACTAAGTATGGTAGTACTTAGTACAAGTGGAAAAATCATTTCTTCAAAATGAAATGGGGGATATAGGGATGGCTTGAAGCACCAAAAAGAAAGAAACAAGGGGTCATTACACAGCAAAGATGCACAAAGCTACATGACACCATCCCTATATCTTTGTCTCATATTATACTTTACTTCAAGGTAGCCTCTTCAATAATTGCAACTTCAGGGATCGGACTCATCACACTTGTGTGATAAGGTGTGCAATAGACGACTTGGATGTGGTAACCATGATTGTGACCAACCTGCCAAAGTGGAGACTGCAAAATGTGTCCCATACAAGTAAGTAACACCTTGGTCTGGTACGCTGACAAAGATATAAAGTATGTGGGACCCACAAAAATGTATTGTGTTAAGGGTCCTATCCGTGTTACTGCTATTCAGGTATTCACAAACTTGACTGTGGCTGTAGTGAGGAAAGTGGTAGTACCATGTGCAGCCACATGACCAACATGCAACAAACCATGTGCACGAATCCATGCCTGTGATCATGAAGGTACAGATCTCCAGGAAAGTAAAATTAGTATTCAGCATTTCTCTTCTGCAATCTCTTTCTCAGTGACCCATATGTGTCATAATAAAGACGCATGTCCTCCATGCACTACTCTAACAGACAAATGTGTACTGGTGGACACAAGGTAAAAAAAGTGTTTTTTTACAAAACTTACTTTGTCTTCTTTAGACAATTACAATGCCATGTTATACAAAAATCATGACATGTGATAGCATTTGTGGAAAAATACTTCCATGTGGGCAGCACCAGTGTCAAAGAAAGTGTCATGATGGTTACTGCACTAAAACCTCGGAAAAGTGCAAGCAGCTTTGCCAAACCCTTCGCAACAATTGTGGGCATATGTGTGTTTAGTTTGTCATGCCCCGAAAAGAGTGCCCAAAGACTAATTGCATGGTAAGCTCGCTAAACATGTATTGCTTCACGAAGACCTATACTACTGCTATTCAATAAATTGTATCCTTATAGGAAAAGTTAACTGTAACATGTAAGTGTGGTAAGATAAAACAACAAAAGCCTTGCTTCTTGTTGGTAACGGGCTCAGATACTGATCACATGTTCCTGCAAAGGTAAATCAGTAAAATGCAATGCTACCACTGATGTGTACCCTCCACCAACCTCCCAGTCCTCAAAAGATCTTACAATGTGACAGTGAATGCAGGAGGAATTCACAGGCCAAACTTGCCTCAGGACAGGTCTGAAAATTTGTTGGGTAACTAAAGTCTAAAAGCTATATTACATGCATCTATTCTTTTTTCTCATGATGGAATAGAACAATGATGTGGATTTCATGGATTTGTGAAGTCAGAACTGCAATGGTTTACTGAACAGGCTAAGAAGGTAATAAAAATGCATTACCATAGAGTTATGTCATTGGGAACGGATTGCATTAGGGATGTTGAACCAAGCGTAACAAGTTTTTGCAGTACATCAAAAGGACAAAGACAACATCATTCATGCTCTGGCACCACTTATGGTGTACAACTGTAGATATGGCAAGGGCCCACAGCGTTACACTGCGGTTAGATAGTAGGGTAAGTTACCAAAAAAACCAACATAGACTAATGGCAGTTGGATAAATCGATGACACGGTGAAACTTATTGAGGGATAGGGGAAGTCCCTCGTTGGAGAGAGAGTGTGGGGGTGAAGGCGGGATGGCGAGGGTGAAATCGTCGAAGGTGGGGGAGGTCGAAGATGAGGTGGGTGGGATTCAGGGGGGGGGTGGGGGCGGATCAGGGAGGAGGGAGGGGAAGGGGCGATATGACAAGGTGTGGGCGGTGTGGAGGGACCCCAGTCGGGGGAATTCTTTAGGGCGGGTGGGATTGCGCGGGGGCACCCAGGGTACTTCGGTTGTGCGGGGGGGTGGGGGGACTTGGAGCGGGGGCGTGCGATATCTGATAATGAGGCGGAGCGTTGGACGTAGTGTGTGGTGATGTTGAATAGGGGGGGGGAGGGGGGGGGGAGGCTGGGAAATGGGGGGGGTGGACGGACGAAGGAGATGACAGTGAGAGACAGGGGATGCTCGGGGTGGGGGAGTTCGGGGAAAGCCGGGGGATGGGGGGGGAAGGTAGAGGACGGGGGAGGAATAGGTGGTGGAAGACGCGAAGAGGGTGGATAAGGAATGGAGGGAGGGGGGGGGAGAGACTGGGAAGGGAAGCTAGGAGGGGGGGGAGGGTGGGGAAGGGGGGGGGGGAGGAGAGGGGGGGGAACAGGGAGGGTGGGGGGGCGATAGGAGGAGGGGAAGGGGGGGGGGGGTGGAAGGGGGGAAGGAAGGGGGGAAAAGAGGGGGAAGGAGAGGGGGGAAGGAGAGTGGGGGGGGTGGAGGGGGGGTGGGGGTAGGGGCGAGGAGTGGGGGGGAGGAAGAAGGAGGGGGAGCCGGGGTGGATCTGGCAGCGGTGGAGATATACCCCCGTAGAGTGATGTCTGGGGGAAAAGGGATGACACAGGAAATAGCGGGATATCGGGGGGGGGGATTTTGGAAGGGGGGGGGGGGGGGGTATAGATGGGGGGAAATGAAGGGAATGGGGGGGGGGAGGGAAGAGAAGGGGTGTGGGGGGAGGGGGAAGGGGAAGAAAGGGAAGATATGGTGGGTGGTGGGTACACCGGTGATTTAAACAATCTTATATTTCGCCAATATTTAATTGTTTTTATAATGTTTTATGTTTTTTTTGATTTTTTTTGTTTTTTAAATTTTTAACATAAAAGGAGATTTATTTTAATTTTGAAAGGATTTTAATATTAAAGGAGAAGCACCGAAAAAATGACCAGAAGAAGTTTTTTCTATTATTGCACAGTTATAGTTAGCTATACTCTTGAGAAACATTTTATTAAAGCTACCTCATGAATACTCGGGAAGCTTTTGTGGCCATGGGTACATAAAGCACCTAAAAACAAACTGCTTCATCTGCAATGAAGTGACAAGAAATATTTGCACACATGGTTTTGGCATTACTGATGAGGACCATTAGGTTATTTGGCATTTCCAAACTGTCAATTGTGCTGTGTTAGCTTGTAACTCCCTGGAGGTGGGGAGGTATGGCAGCGCTGATTTGTCTAAGTAAATTACCTCACTCAATCACTTACATCATCTTTAGTTTGGCAAACATGTCTGTCAACACACGAGGTCAAAGCAAAGCAAAGGCAAACAAATCAAACTACACCCAGGACTACTCTTTTTTCCAAGGAAAGAGAGTTGCCCTGGTGGGATTTGAACCCAACGACACTAGGCGATGTCTACCACGGACTGCAGCTGGCACAATACTTTCAGTCACTTTTTCAACCAGATTGCCTAGTGGATTCAAACAACGACACAGGATGCTCACCAACAGACCCTCAGCTGGCACAATACTTTCAAGCCACCTTTTTCAAACCACAATATATCCAACTCATCACAATGAAAGTATTCTGTTCACCACTGCATATATTAGAGAGTCGGTAAACTCTCTATATAGGGATGCCGCGGGTGAAATCTCACGTGATCCGCGTACAAAACGACTAAAAACTCGGTGAGAATCACTCCCTAGGCCTTCAAAACATACTAGCAATAGTCTACGGGCCCATATCTACCTATACATGACCCCCAAGACCTCATACGCACCTTCAGTCGTCCACGGGAGAATTCGCTCATACGCGATTTCACGATTTTCGTGTCATCATAATTATTCTTCATCTTCTTCTTCTTCTTCTTTAAACCCGCTATCTCCTTACCAGTACCAGTTCGAGCGCTGATTTTTTCACTGAAGGTCTCCCATTTCGCCGGAGGTGTGCACGGACATCAAGCTATCGTTTATTTCTTGCCGCTAGTCACTACGGTAGATCATGGAGCTCTTCCATGGTCGACACTGAACAACGTGCTAACTCAGCATCGGTGAGCCGCGCGCATGTGCAAGGCAGGGGCGTTGTCCAATGCGCTGTGCGCGCGTATTACCTGGGGAGTTGGCCTCCAGTACCTTCTCTAAGTAAGTGTGCACATTTCGAACTGGCTATATAGCTTGCTGTTGATTTGCACCAAGAGCAACTTGCCAGAGTCTGCGCGGTGTTACGCGAGCCTTGCGCGGGGCGCTCAGTCAAATGGGCCTTCATTGTTTGTCCTCCCCAGGTTGTAGCCTAATTACCAAAGCCTGCCCATGAAACCACAACCATGTGCAATAATCTAATTACATCCTTGTTGAAGACAATACATGAGGTGAATGCGGTGTCTAGCCCCCGCTTCAGGCATTAGCAGCCCCATTAGCTACTACTTTCAACAGTTACAATTTGTCTATGGTAGCTTATCTACACATGCCCACGAACATCAGCGTGACTCTAACAATAAATGCAGTGTTGTCATAAGCTGTTAAAAATAGTGGATACAAGGGGGATATAGGGATGGCTTGAAGCACCAAAAAGGAAGAAATAAGGGGTCATTACACAGCAAAGTTGCACAAAGCTACATGACACCATCCCTATATCTTTGTTTTATTGTTTATAAGCAAGGTTTAATATCGAACAAAGATATAGGGATGGTGTCATGTGGCTTTGTGCATATTTGGTGTGTAATGAATGACCCCTTGTTTCTTCCTTTTTGGTGCTTCAAGCCATCCCTATATCCCCCTTTCATTTTGAAGAAAAGATTTTTCCACTTGTACCAGAAGCAACTGCATGATCAATATAATGATGCAGCTTTCTTCCACTGATCCCATGATTCCTGGTAGAGCTATTCCACTAAAATATGCCAAAAGAAGCCATTGTATGAAAGCAGAAATGTTAGAAACGGAAGCACTATGGATCTGGTCTATTCCTCGTGGAACTGCAGTGGCAATAAATGCTCCCAGAAGAACATACTGTGGTACTACAAGAATTAGCTGGGTATAATGTATTGTTGTATTTGTTAGTGGGAGGCTCTTTTCACATACAGAGACAATAGCGGATAAAGTAGAGAGCAGCCACACTGCCCTCAGACAGTGGCTGACTACTTTGTACTTACCTACAGCCACGTCTGCTAGAAGACTCACAACTGGAATCGAGATACACAAAAGAGTAGAGATTCCCACAACTTTAACCTTCCTCAGGTTCAACAATCAAGTTCAAACGTGTCATTGTGAAGCTCAGGGAGCACTGAATGATAAACAGCCAACTCAGAACGAGTAAGAGAGTGTTCGAGCCAATGCAACGGAATTGCCATTTTCTATTAATTTGTCTGGTAGAATGTCTCACCTGCCATCCGTAGGTGTCCTGAATTCCTGGGGCTGATTCAGATGATATGGCGAAGCCTGACTGCACTGTTGCGATGCCTTTTTCTCCACTTGCAGTGATTGCCATTGCTAGATCAAATTAAAAGCTGTATCTATACTTACTTTTATCACGTGTGTATAGCTATGAAGTATCAGTCTTTCTAAAATTCAGCCGATATCCCCCCGTAGGAACCAGGTCTTTCCTTCCCTGCTACAAACTTTAACTTTTCCACATGCAGAAATAATTATAACACTGTGTTAGCTAAATGTGTTGTACAGATAAAAATACTGAGTTATATTTAACTTTGATTTCTATGATATCCCATGCCAAGCTGAAAATTAGTTTTAGGTCAAAAATGTGGCACAGGGCAGGAATGTAACTTATAAACAGTTGGTTGTTAGTTTAGCATGCTACAATCTGGATAAAATCTAGGTGTTTTAGTGGCTGGGTGCTGGTGCACTATATTGATATGCATTAGACATTATTACCTTCTAAGCCATGTAATAAAAATGAGTCACCACAAACATGGACAAAAATAGCATCTACTGCAGTTTAGGTTATTACAAGTACGAACTCGAGTAGCTATTAAAAGTTGACAGCTTTCTGCAAAGCTTTAGTTGTCATACTGAGAATCGTTGCTGTTGAAGATGACTGACTCATCAATCACTTCGTACAGCTGTTGATCGTTATTTTCAGTTGTCACGGCTGTTTCAGCAGGATCCACCTTCTCATAATCATCATCATTGACCTCTGCAGTAGCGTTATCAAATGCTTGTGTCACGGTTTCATGCTTTGGACACTAGTGTTTGAATAGTGTAATATGTCTCCTGAACTAAGAGTGGTAGACTCTCGTTTAGACTGTTCTTAGACTTCTTTATAAAGAAGACGGACACCAAATGTAATACTCACAAGTAGCACTGTATGTAAACAAGGAGAAAACCACTTAGTGTACTTTGGTAAAAAGATCTAAACAGCCTTAGCATGTTACATATTAAACTTAAGCTACTAGAGGAATGCAATGCAATGTTGGCGAGCGAGTGTGAGCAGTTCAATACCTTCATGGTGTTTTGCGCATATTTAGAATGACGTAGAACTTACTGTATATCAGTGCCTGACAGAGCCGTCACACTACAATAAATATATATAGAAAACTCCAGCATTGAAACAACTAGGTAGGCTCGCTTTGCTCACCAATTATCTCACCTATAGCAATGATAGTAGCAGTGACTGTCAAACAAGCTGCCAGCGGAACAACAATTTCCTAGGACACCAAGTAGACCCACTTGTTAAGTTGTTGTAATTGTGACAGATGATCAACTCACAAATGAGGCAGAGGACTCATCCTCACTGGGCGTGGCAGACGGAGATGGTTGCGACTGCAAATGACTAGATCGAAAAGTGGTGTCAGTAGGTGTGGATGACATGCCATTATAGCTGTCCAGACCAATGTTGTGTATAGCTAACCCATGAACAAAATTAACCCTTGCACCTTCAATAAGAATACATACAACCTATTTAGGACATGTTTAACGAATTTACATCTGATGGAAACATGGGTAGCTACTACTGTAATATTTGTTGTTTTGTTTAGTGCTTATTAACCCTTTG